>PISX010013000.1:0-12658 GCA_004024625.1 Mellivora capensis
AAAAAAAAAAAAAAAAGGAAAAGAAAAGCCTCTTGCTAGTTTTACAATCCAGAATGCTTTTCTCAAAGACCAGGGCTATCCCTTTAAAATGCAATCACCAAGGAAAATAGCACCCCTATTTCCTACTCCCTGGGATGAAGCTAGGGTCCTAACTTCTGGGACCCTTCTCTAAGATGTAAAACTACCTGAAGTTTGAAGATACTAAAAACTTTACTTTTCTTTTGGGTAAAGCAAATTAGCAAATACACGTGGGGTAGAGATCTTCTCATCCCAACGAATTACCAGAAGCTAAAGGAGAGACATGGAACATGGTCTTTTTCACAGCCCCTGGAATGAACCAATTCTTCTGATAACTTGATTATAGACTTCAGGGTCCAGAACTCCAGAACTGTGAGACAAAAAATTTCTGTTGCTTAAACCACCCAGTTTAGGTTACCTTGTTGCAGCAACCATAGCATACTAATACACAATAATATACATACATCTAACAGGGATTTTGTGAGAATTAAATGAGAGTATAGTGAGCCTATATGTAGGAACATTATTAATTTTGTCTCTGAAGTTTCAAACAGGGTGCTCGGCCCAATTCAGTTGTATACAAATACATTAAAACCTATTTAATAACTTAATGAAAACAAAGGAATTATATACTCAGAGTGGAATTATTATCAGTGTTTAAAAACATAAGAAAGACCTGGGTGAGACAGGTTAACTCCTTGTTACTTAATTCTGTGTTTTCTTTCTGTGAACACTATTTATGATATAATTTGTTTTCTCTGATTTTGATAATTTCAGCTGTGTGTTAAAAGCAATGATCTCCCATTGAGAATGATAAATAGAGCTACCCTATGACCCTGTAATTGCACTACTAGGTATTTACCCCAAAGATATAGATGTAATGAAAAGAAGGGACATCTGTACCCCAAAGTTCATAACAGAAATGTCCACAATCACCAAACTGGAAAGAGCCAAGATCCCTTTCAACAGACAAATGGATAAAGAAGATATAGACCATATATACAATGAAATATTACACAGCCATCAGAAAGAATGAATACCCAACTTTTGTATCAACATGGATGGAACTAGAAGAGATTATGCTGAATGAAATAAGTCAAGCAAAGAAAGTCAATGGTCATATGGTTTCACTTACTTGTGGAGCATAAGGAATAACATAGAGGACATTAGGAGAAGGAAAGGAAAAGTGAATTGGGGTAAATTGGAGGGAGAGATGAAGCATGAGAGACTGTGGACTCTGAGAAACAAACTGAGGGTTTGAGAGGGGAGAGGAGTGGGGGGATGGGTGAGCCTGGTGATGGGTATTAAGGAGGGCACATATTGCATTGAGAACTGGGTGTGGTGCATAAACAATGAATTTTGGAACAATAAAAAAATAAAATTTAATTTAAAAAATAAGAAGTAAGAAAAGGAATGTAGTTTAAAGAAAACCAATGATCTCAGTTGTGTGTTTAAGTCTTTAAAACATTTGCTTTAGTGTTAGCAGTTTGGATAATCAAATTACTGCAAATCACAAGGTATTTACAGTTTTGAAAGAAGACATATTAATATAGAAGAATAAATTACTTAGGATGGAATTCAGAATTCTAGCAATATAGAACCAAAGGTATCCATCACAGTCTTTTCTTACTATCATCAAATTGTGTTATTATATTCAGGATTTTTTTTAAATTCTCCAAGTATATAAGACTTAAAAACTATTTGTAGAAGTAAATGAATTCTTTGTTCCTGAGTTGATATGTTATGGGAAATCTTTGATAGGTATTGAAGAAGGAGGCCACAAAATTAGAAAAATGACCTTGAAGATGAACACAATGATGAATATTTGCTAAAGAATATGGGAACATAAACAATGGAAATAAGAGAAGGGAATGAACAGATTTTACTCATTTTCTGAATGAAAATAAGAGATTTCACCTCATCTACAATAATTTTTGAAGTATTTTGATGTCTTTGGAAAAGGAATTTATTATTTGCAATTTCATCAGTGAATGGCTCTTTGATACTCTTGCCTGTTGTTACTCTACAGCACTTAGCTGATGACAATAATCACAAATTTATTAAAATCATTCTGACCTTTGGGCTTCAGAAAAGAAGAAACAGAGTAGATAGAGAGAAGCTTTGATGTAATTATGCTAATTTCAATTAAATAAACTTTTAATGAATAACCTATTAGACTATGTACAGTGGAATAGTGGGTCTCAATAAGCATAATAAAATTAAATGAGATCATAATCACATTTTCTTTTGAAAATGGAGAGAAGTCTACACATTGTTTTTAAAAGGATGCATTCCAGTCAAATATTTTTATTGCGTTTTGTTCTTCACAAAATCAAAATACAAAAGTGTTAAGAAAAAGTGTATCAGAGTTGAATAAAGTGCACAAAAGGATGATTTAGAATTTAAATGCAAGCAATGTGAGGATTTACTCTCTATGGACAGTGAAGAGAATGCATATTGCAATGTATAAAATCATAAACCTCATGGATAGAAATAATACACTCATGATACTTCAGAAAAATGAAAGCTTTGGTTCACTCTTGGAAGTAAATTCAAGATCAACATTAACATACATTCACATTGCAAAATAAACATCTGCATCTCCCTAGAAAACAATTCAGAGTCAGAATGTCCCATAGTAATGTTTATAGCCTGTTTCATAGCAATTTATATTACTACTTCAACTATTTGAAAAGTAATTTATTTTATTTGTGCTGAAAGGTAAAGATAGAATATAAAAAACAAGTGATATCTGTGTTCTGCATAAAGAATTAAAACATGAGTTTCACATACTAATTGTTGTGCTGTATAATATAATTTCCCACAAATTTAGCAATCATTTGTAATAATCTATGGTCAGTGCCAAATTCCAGTGCAAGAACAATTTGTCATGTATCAATATTTCTTTAATATGTGAGAATAACAGTAATAAAATATTGTTTAAGACATGAAAAGAATAATAAAATTCAGCTCTCTGAAAAAAATAGGGGTAAACTACATCCCATTTAAAAAAGGAAATTTTTTATGTTTTAAGTAATTTGTTAGTAGTTTGACTGCTTTTTATAATATATGTTGTTTATTTCACTATTATTAGCAAATTGCTAAAAGTTTGAATCTTTAGATTAATACATGTACATTTAGTAAAACTCAAAAGTGTCAAAAAAGGTTGGTATTGAGAAAAATATAATAATGCAATTTAAATGGGTTATCATTCTAACTAATGTCCTTCATCTTTAGTTTCAATTAATTGGCCATAGAATCTGGTATTAGGGGACCCTGGGTGGCTCAGTTGGTTGGACGACTGACTTCAGCTCAGGTCATGATCCCAGAGTTCCAGGATCGAGTCCCGCATCAGGCTCCCAGCTCCACGGGGAGTCTGCTTCTCCCTCTGACCTTCTCCTCGCTCATGCTCTCTCTCTCAAATAAATAAATAAAATCTTTAAAAAAAAAAAGAATCTGGTATTATATCTTTGTGTACTTAAGTGTGTGTATATGTGCATGTGTTTAAAAATGTAAAAATATGAATTTATTTTTTTCCTATATAATTCAGACATCAGGTCAATAGTTTCTAATTCTAATTCTAATTCTAATAGTTTCTAATAGATCTACTTTCTTAGATCTGCTTGTAGATCTGCTGAGAAAGGACAACCATATGTAAACTTTGGCTTTAAAATGTGTATATTGCTCTTTAGAGATATGGAACATAGACTATACAAAGAATATATTTACATTTTAGGGCTTTCTTTTCTCATCAGATCTCAAGGCAATATATTTGTTTATATTTTTTAAAAGATTTTATTTATTTATTTGACACAGAGAGAGAGAACAACAAGCAGGCAGAGGGAGAGGGAGAAGCAGACTCCCCACAGAGCAGGGAGCCTGATGCAGTGCTTGATCCCAGGACCCCAGAATGATGACCTGAGCAGAAGGCAGATGCTTATCCGACTTTGCCACTCAGGTGCCCCAATCTTATATATATTTATTAATACACCTCTTTCATTTTTTTCTGAAGATTTATAATGCTTTGTTTTCGCAGAATCTTTGAGCAGTACCAATGTGGAAAAGGTGAAATGGTACATAGGCTGTATAATATCATCTTAATTACTTTGAATTTTCTTATAATACACTTTTTGAAAACAGATAACAAAATAAATATGTGAATTTTAATTGTTTTTAAAGTTTAAATGTTTTTAAATGTTTATAAATGTTTTAAATGTTTATAAAAGAAGACAGAATATTTATTTATAGAGATTAGAATCAATTATTACCATACTAATAACTTTAGCCTTTATTTTTTTTATTTTTTTTATTTTTTAAAGATTTTATTTATTTATTTGACAGAGAGAGATCACAAGTAAAGATCACAGGAGAGATCACAGGTAGAGAGAGAGGGGGGAAGCAGACTCCCCACTGAGAAGGGAACCCAATGTGGGGCTCAATCTCAAGACCCTGGGATCATGCCCTAAGCTGAAGGCAGAGGCTTAACCTACTGAGCCACCCAGGCACCCCAACTTTAGCTTTTTAAAATATTATTCTTATTATCAAATCAGTATGGAGTATAAAATGATTTTTTTTTCTTTTGCAAAATTGAATTCTTACAGAAAAGAAAGAATAACTGCTTTTATTGAATAGCAGAGTGAAAAAAAAACAAAAGCTTATATATTGTTCATTTTCTAAATTAATGTAGGTCTAGGGTATTCCTACACAAATTTTGGCAGTGCAAATGATATATCATGGTCCAATTTAAGGAAGTAAGTGCTTGGATCCTAAGATATTGAAAAGTATAGAAGTATAAAAGTTCAAATTACTCTGTTTCATGTCTTTAATCTACCATCTGATACATCTCCAGGTAAGCAATTTTATTGTTTAAGGGAAACTTAAAAGAGAATTCATGTCTACTTGACTTTATCTTTGTCAAACTGAAGAAAACTGTGGCACCTGGGTGGCTCAGTGGGGTGGGTCTCTGCCTTCAGTTCAGGTCATGGTCTCAGGGTCCTGGGATTGAGCCCCACATCTGGCTCTCTGCTCAGTGAGGAGCCTGCTTCCCCCTCTCTCTCTGCCTGCCTCTCTGCCTACATGTGATCTCTCTCTGTCAAATAAATAAAATCTTAGAAAAAAAAAAGAACTGAAGAAAACTGATGATTGTGAAGAAACTAAACTTGGTTTTCTTCTCCGTAGAAGTTGAATTAAAATTGTTGATGACCATAACTGTCTTTCATTTGCAGGGATATGTTCACTCCAGAAGTTCAGTATTTGGTGGTGGGTTCCAATCAGTCAGTATTATGTCATGTGAGATACTCTCAAGCAAACACACCAGAGCCTATCAGAATAAAGTAGTTTTTATTTTTCCACTCTGGGAAGAAAAGTACCCTGGTAAGAATACCCAAGCCATTAATCACTGAAATAAATCTCTTCAATTCTCTCTCAGTTCATAGGTACTATGCAGAAATGATTCAGGCTTTCTTGAATGAGTGCTGTCAATATTGAATGTATACTATGTCCAGCCATGTATTTTGAGAACTGTTCAGTTCCAGGGCATAATGTTCATATAGACTATAATGGGTATGGCATCCACTGAAGTTGTATAAAACAGCAACCTCACATTTTCTATGTGAAGCTTGTCAAGAGAGACATGACTGTGGGACTTAATTACTGATTAGGATAATAGAAAGTCATGACAGAATGTTGCTACCACCCTTATAACCAGATATATGAGAAAAAAAATAAACCAAACAAGTTTATAAAAATCAGAGAGTTGAAGGTAAAAACAAAACAAAACAAACAAACAAACAAACAAAAAACCCTGAGTGAATTAATTTCCAGGACATAGCATGTCCTTCCTGGGAGAAAAGATATCCATGGCTGGTATTATTCCTGGTAGAGTGTCAAAATGAAGAGGAACTCACCATAAATGGGATAAGGAGAAATAAGCCAAGTAGTAATGAATTTGTAATGTCCATGCATGGGCAGGAATGATGGATTCAAATCCCAGTGAATCCCTGTTACAAAGCAAGTCTGAAACTTTCTGTCAGCATTCCCATGGACTTCCTTGCTGTGGCTGAGGATGGGATGCTGGGTCCTGGAGGCATATGGAAGATAGTTCACATTCCAATGGCAGACAAAATTTTAAACAAGTGGAAGGTCGTATCTTCTAAGGTGGACAGGCACAGGGCAAGATGTCACTCCAAGTCACATGACTATACCCTAAAAGGAAAGCAGACAGATTTTTAAAATGCAAGGCATCTATCCATTGAATCCTGGAGAAGGGTAAGAGAAATAACAGAAATATCATCCTAATAGTTATGTTGGGGGGGTGCTCATCTAATGAAAAGGCAATGGCTTTCTGTCCCCAAAATATGGGGACAGAGCAAGAGTGCTGAAGGAAATTCTTCAAATCTCTACATGTCTGCAATGAGTACCTTGCAGCAGTTCTGTGAAGGATTACTCTGTGACAGGAAAGTTGAGTGTTGTGCCTTAAGTTGTGCTCCCCTTTCCCATCAAATTATTATGTTGAAGTCCTAACCCCATCTCATAATCTCAGAATATAAAGTTATTTGGAATAGAAGCATTGCAGCTATATTTAGTTAACATGATGAGATTATACTGGAGTATAGAATGAGCCTCCAATCCAATATGATCAGCATCCTTGCAAAAAAAAGGGGGGGGGGGGAGTTGGACACAGACATGCATGCATACAAACATACACACATACATGCACACACATAATGTCATATGAATATGAGGAAAAGATTGGGGTGATGTGTCCATAAGAGAAGGAATGACAAAGATTTCCAGCAATCCATAGGAAGCTGGGAGAGAGATGGAACATACTCTCCTTCACAGTCCTCAGAAGGAACTACCTCTGCTAACACCTTGATCTCAGATTTCTGGACTTCAGAACTGTGAGACAATAATTTTACGTTGTTTAAATCACCCAGTTTGTGGTACTTTGTTATGGAAACTCTAAGAAACGAATACACTGAGATATGTACATTTGAAGAAAACTGAGCCTTCACTCTCTGTGTTACAAATGTCTTCCAAAGTATGCAATGAATCTCCTAATGTGCAGGAATTCATGATTAAAGAGAAAAACTCAAGAACTCAAAATATGGATAGCTTAACACTAAAGGAGAGGGGAGGAAGGGAGAAAGAGAGAAAAGGAGAGAAAGAGGGAAATTGGGGTGACAGGAAAGAAAAGAAAAGAGATCTTCCATTATTCAGAAAGCTAGTATCTGTGCTATAAAACCATAGAACATCTCTGGCATCTTGCTCTTTCTCAGATCCCAAGATATGTTGGAGACATACCTCTGTCCCCCAAAATATTTAAAGCTGTTGGTAAATTTAACTGAAACTAAGCACAACTTTCTCAGTTGTGGATTAGAATTAGTCCCATGCAAGTGGACTGACAGTATAAGCAACATTTTCTGAGGATAGCTATTTTGAAGTTTTAATTTAAAAAAAATAGTAGAGCTTAATTTTACTGTCCTTTTCTTTTTTTCTTTTTCTTAAAAGATTTTATTTATTTATTTATTTGGCAGAGAGAGAGCACAAGCAGGAGGTGTGGCAGGCAGAGGGAGATCCAGTCAGAGGGAGAAGCATTCTCCCCTCTGAGCAAGGAGTCTGATGTGTGGCTTGATCCCAGGACCCTGGGATCATGACCTGACCTGAAGGCAGATGCTTAACCAACAGAGACACCCTGGATCCCCTTTACTGTCCTCTTCAACACAATGTCCAATGTATAATTCTAAAAGTGTATGAGATAGAGATAGTTATAGATGTCTGATTATAAATAGCCAATATTCAATAAAAGAAAAAAAATGAATAGAGATGCAAAGATGACCCAGTTGTCAGAATTAGTCATTAGGGCTTTTAAAGTATATATATATACTTTAATATATAATTATATATTATATTATATATATATATGTATATATATATATATAAATAGTTTACTAAAATGTATAACAAAACACTGGAAAGCATATATGGAGAAACAGTAAATCATAGAAAAGAGATTTAAACTATTAAAAAATAATCTAATGGAATGTTATAAATGAACAATTCACTTGAAGGATTTCATAGAAGAATTGACAAGAGAAGAGCATCAACAAATTTCAATGCAATTCAACAGAAATTACCTAACCTGAAGCACACACACAAACAACTAAGAGTGAATAAATGGAATAGAATTTTCAACCTCTGAAAGAAATTATCTAATATTAGATATTAAAAATATTAGAAAATATCTAATATTAGATATCTAATATTTAATATCAATTAATCTAATATTGGCTTACCAGACTGGCAAAGAAGATGAAAAAGAATGGGACAGAAGAAATATTTGAAGAGATAATTTTCAAGATTTTTCCAAAGTTAGAATAAACTCTTAACCAGGATATCCAAGAAGTACACCAAACTCAAGTAGAATAAATATAAAAAAGTGGGACATCTTTAGAATCCATGAAAAATTTAGCATACAATTCTAAACCCAAGAAAAAATCTCCAAAATTGAAAGAAAAGTAAGACAATTTTATGCAATTAAACCTGGGAAGCTGGGAAAATTCATATGCAACAAGACTACATGGCAATAAGTATTTAAAGGATTTGTGCAGGTATGGGGCACCCGGGTGGCTCAGTGGGTTAAGCCTCTGCCTTTGGTTCTTGTCATAATCTCAAGGTCCTAGGATCAGGCTCTCTGCTAAGCAAGGAGCCTGTTTCCCCTCTCTCTCTGCCTGCCTCTCTACCTACTTGTGATCTCTCTATCAAATAAATAAATAAAATCTTAAAAAAAAAAAGAATTTGTGCATGTGAAAGTGAAAGGCACCAGGCAAAAATTCAAATCTTCAAAAAGAAATAAAAACATGGGTGCCTGGGTGGCTCAGTGGGTTAAATCCTCTGCCTTCAGCTCAGGTCATGGGATCGAGTCCTGCATCAGGCTCTCTGCTCAACAGGGAGCCTGCTCCCCCTCCCTCTTTCTGCCTGCCTCTCTGCCTACTTGTGATCTCTGTCAAATAAATAAATAAAATCTTTAAAAAAAGAAATAAAAACATGACAAAGCATAAACATATAAAATTATATGATCAATATTTATGTTTGTGTGATACATATGCATGACAATAATTCACATACACAATATTAAACTAATGAAAATATGCATCCATACAAACTGATGTGTGTACATATATACTTACATGCTGTATGTGTGTGTAATATTGATGTATATAATATTATGCTAGTAAACAGGTATGCATTCATATGTGTAGGTATGTATGATTACTGATTGTTTAGATCAAAATAATGACAATGTATTGCAGTGTTGTAGCATAACTTAAACACATAACAATAATAGGACAAAGTTCATGGAAGTTATAAATATTTGCTATTATACGATTCTTACTATTAATTATCAACTGTGATAAAAACAGTTACATAGTGTAATCTGTAGAGCAACTACTAAAAATAGCAAACAAAAGGTAAAAAGTCGTTTATAAAGCAGAATCAGATCTAAAACAGTTATTTCAATAGGTGCCTCAAATACATTTAACAAATTTAACATCTATTTAAGATAGAATACCTCAGAAAATTTAGAATAGAATGGTATTTTATCAATTTTTTAAATGGCATCTATTAAAACATTCAGATAAAATCATATTTAATATGAAAATATTGACCAATTTCTCTTGAGATTGTAAACAAGTTAAGGAAGACCACTATAATCCCTTCTATTCAATATTATACTGAAGTCCTAGCTAGTATATTAAAACAATGAAATGAAATAATAAACATAACATTTGAGAAGAAAGAAACGAAACTGTCATTATTGCCTCAGAGAAGGCAGGATTAACACCCCATCCCAAATTTTGTTTGGATGTTAAGATTGATGATCCCACCCATGCTGTAAGATTATGTGAATTAAAATATTTATTAGTCACATAAGGAGTCTTCCTGGGACGAACAGAGAAGATTCCCAAGCAGGGCCTAAATATCTTGAGATAGCTGAAAGAAGAGACTGTTTTTGTTTTGTTTTGTTAGATTTTTAAATTATGGTTAATTAGTGGGGCTGGGGAAAGGATTTCCATGCACTGGCAGGAGTTTGCATGGCTTCAACTCCCAGCAATACTGAGGAGAGGAACTCTGAAATTTTCTATTCAGCTTGCTCTGATATGGGCAGAAGGAAAAGGCTGATGGTGGCAGATTTGAAGGCTATCAGCAAACAGAAAAATTGAGTTAGACTATTATGGATTCATTGAAAACCATTGGAATCTTAAACAAATCAACTAGAACTGATATATGAATTTAGCAAGTACTGCTCAATACAAAGACAGTATACAAGAATAAATACTGTTTCATTATTCTTGCAATGAAAAAAATGGGAGAAAGAATGTAAATGTTGTAATGTTATTAAAAATGTGAAATTTAAAAAAAAATTAAAATTAACCTTAATTTTAACCAACTTAACCAACAGCCACCCAGGTGCCCCTAAATAAGGCTTTTGAGAACAATTAACCACTAAGTACACCCTTCCGTCCTTCCTATTAAATTACATTATAGCATGACATTTATTTACTGTTGATGTTGTTTGTTTGCTTGGTTCTTGGGGCGAGTGAGTAGGGTCAATTTTGTTTGGTTGGTCTTGTCCTCCTCAAAACACAAAAGATTTGATTATTTACTCTTCAGTCAGAACAACTGGGATTAATTCTAATATTTATTGCTTTCCTAAGGGATGCTCTCCTCTGTCACTCCAAAGTAATCTTGCCAAGATAAATTGAATATCCAAAAACAATTTTAAGAGTCCCTATTCCCATTTTACTAAAGGAAAACTTTCTCAGTGATAATGGCACTGAAAATGAAGAAATTTGAACTTTAAAAATAACAAAATTTAAAGTCTATGAGACATCTTTTTGTAAGACACTCAATTGCAATCACAAAACTATGCAAACTTATGAAAAATGAACTTTTATATTGACTGTTGCCATTATTTTAAGGTATTCTCTTTGGGAAGATACTTAATATAACATCACTTATATGATCAAATTTAAAAACAGTGTAATGGAAAGCAGCTTTTCAATAATTACCTGTGAAGCAAACAAATGCTAAAAATTTGAACATGAGCAATTTGCTAAATGACTTTATTATTTATTTATTTATTTATTTATTTGACAGAGAGAAAGATCACAAGTAGGCAGAGAGACAGAGTTGGGGGGCGGGGAGCAGGCTCCCTGCTGAGCAGAGAGCCTGATACAGGACTTGATCCCAGGACCCTGGGATATGACCTGAGCTGAAGGCAGAAGCTTAATCCACTGAGCTACCCAGGTGCCCGACTTTCTTTAAACCAATGACGTAAAGTAGTATAGTTACATTCAAAATCTGTAGAACTTGTTACAAGGTGTCAGATGGATTCAGAATGTTTATGAATTTGGTATTTGACTGAACAGAAAATAGTGGAATAATACGTCTTCACCCATTTCTTCCCTGGGAAACACTACTCAGTATCAACTCATGAGATACACACGATAAATGACCAAGTAGTGACTACATTTTTGTGATTCTTGGACTTGCCAATGATATGTTGCCACCTAAAAATAAATAGAGTAATATATAACATCTACTATTTTGTGACAAGATTATTTTGATTAAAAAAAAAAAGAGAAAGAAACATAGGTGCCTCAAAATCTTTCAGAAATCTTGTTTTAAATAAGTACTTTGACATTTGTGGGTTTGAGTAATTCTTAACAGTAGGTAGTTAACTATTGACAAAGATGTCTATGGCTTGATTTGAAGAAGTTGTGAAAATAATACTTTACATGATAAAGGGACTTTTCAGATGTAATTAGGTTTAAGCACCTTACAACAAGGAGAGTGGCCTGGCCACTACAAGTGGGTTCAATCTAATCATGTGAAGCTCTAAAAGCAACTAGAAAAGGAAGAAATCAGTAAAATATAGCAGAAAAGTATAGCAAGAAACAACAGACAGATGAGTCAAGGAAATTGCACTAGTCAGATTGGTTCCAAGTATCATAGCTGGTTCTGTGAAGGAGAGGGCCACATGCAAGGAGCTGAAGTCAGCCCATGGCTGAAATCCAGAAAGGAAATGGAAATCTCAGTCTTTCAACTTCATATTGAAAATTTCTAAGTTCTTCCAATCCAGGAGCATGGAACATTTTTCCATTTCTTTGTGTCTTCCTCAATTTCTTTCATGAGTACTTTATAGTTTTCTGAGTATAGATTTTTAGCCTCTTTGGTTAGGTTTATTCCTAGGTATCTTATAGTTTTGGGTGCAATTGTAAATGGGATGGACTCCTTAATTTCTCCTTCTTCTATCTTGTTGTTGGTGTAGAGAAATCAACTGATTTCTGTGCATTGATTTTATATACTGACACTTTACTGAATTCCTGTAAAAGTTCTAGCAGTTTTGGAGTGAAGTCTTTTGGGTTTTCCACATATAGTATCATATCATCTGCAAAGAGTGAGAGTTTGACTTCTTCTTTGCCAATTTGGATGCCTTTAATTTCTTTTTGTTGTCTGATTGCTGAGGCTAGGACTTCTAGTAGTATGTTGAATAGCATTGGTGATAATGGACATCCCTGCCAAGCAATCTACACATTTAATGCAATCCCTATCAAAATCCCACCCATTTTTG
>PISX010013000.1:12758-58647 GCA_004024625.1 Mellivora capensis
CAGTATGGTACTGGCACAAAAACAGACACATAGATCAATGGAACAGAATAGAGAGCCCAGAAATAGACCCTCAACTCTATGGTCAACTAATCTTCGATAAAGCAGGAAAGAATGTCCAACGGAAAAAAGACAGCCTCTTCAATAAATGGTGTTGGGAAAATTGGACAGCCACTTGCAGAAAAATGAAATTGGACCATTTACTTACACCACACACGAAAATAGATTCAAAATGGTTGAAGGACCTCAATGTGAGAAAGGAATCCATCAAAATCCTTGAGGAGAACGCAGGCAGCAACCTCTTCGACCTCAGCCACAGCAACATCTTCCTAGGAACATCGCCAAAGGCAATGGAAGCAAGGGCAAAAATGAACTATTGGTATTTCATCAAGATCAAAAGCTTTTGCACAGCAAAGGAAACAGTTAACAAAACCAAAAGCCAATTGACAGAATGGGAGAAGATATTTGCAAACGACATATCAGATAAAGGGCTAGTATCCAAAATCTACAAAGAACTTATCAAACTCAACACCCAAAGAACAAATAACCCAATCAAGAAATGGGCAGAGGACATGAACAGACATTTCTGCAAAGAAGACATCCAGATGGTCAACAGACACATGAAAAAGTGCTCCACATCACTCGGCATCAGGGAAATACAAATCAAAACCACAATGAGATATCACCTCACACCCGACAGAATGGCTAAAATTAACAAGTCAGGAAATGACAGATGCTGGCAAGGATGCGGAGAAAGGGGAACCCTCCTACACTGTTGGTGGGAATGCAAGCTGGTGCAACCGCTCTGGAAAACAGCATGGAGGTTCCTCAAAAAGTTGAAAATAGAACTACCCTAGGACCCAGCAATTGCGCTACTGGGTATTTACCCTAAAGATACAAACGTAGTGATCCACAGGGGCACGTGCACCCGAATGTTTATAGCAGCAATGTCTACAATAGCCAAACTATGGAAAGAACCTCGATGTCCATCAACAGATGAATGGATAAAGAAGATGTGGTATATATACACAATGGAATACTATGCAGCCATCAAAAGAAATGAAATCTTGCCATTTGCAATGACGTGGATGGAACTAGAGGGTATCATGCTTAGTGAAATAAGTCAATCGGAGAAAGACAACTATCATATGATATCCCTGATATGAGGAAGTGGAGATGCAACATGGGGGGTTAGGGGGGTAGGAAAAGAAGAAAAGCAACAAGATGGGATTGGGAGGGAGACAAACCATAAGTGACTCTTAATCTCACAAAACAAACTGAGGGTTGCTGGGGGGAGGGGGGGAGGGAAAGGGGGGTGGGGTAATGGACATTGGGGAGGGTATGTGCTATGGTTAGTGCTGTGAAGTGTGTAAACCTGGCGATTCACAGACATGTACCCCTGGGGATAAAAATACTTTATATGTTTATAAAAAATAAAAAAATTTATTAAAAAAATCTTTAAAAAATATAAAAATAAAAAATAAAAAATAGGCAGAAAGCCTCAACAGACATTTTTCTAGAGAAGAAATACAGATGGCCAACAGACACATGAAAAGATGCTCAACATAATTAATAATCAGGGAAATGCAAATCAAAACCACAATGAGATATCACCTTACACATGTCAGAATGGCTAAAATAAAAAACACAGGAAACACAATTGTTGATGTGGACTAAGAGAAAAAGGAACCCTGGTGCACTGTTGGCAGGAATGTAAATTGGTGTGGCCACTCTGGGAAAGAGTATGGAGGTTCTTCAAAAAATCAAAAACAAGGGGCACCTGGGTGGCTCAGTGGGTTAAGCCTCTGCCTTCGGCTTAGGTCATGATCTCAGGGTCCTGGGATCAAGTCCCACATTGGGCTCTCTGATCAGCAGGGAGCCTGCTTCCCCCTCTTTCTCTGTCTGCCTCTCTGCCTACTTGTGATCTCTCTCTCCCTCTGTCAAACAATTAAATAAAATAACAAAAATAAAAAAATAGATGCTATTATTTAGATCTTTAATAATTCATTGGTATTACTTTACATTTTTTCTTAAAAATTATTTTTACTCCTTATGATCTTTCAAGTAATACTATCTGAAATACAAAACATGCAATATTTAACAGTAAAAAAAAAGTGACAAAATGATATTGTCAGGAGACATCATGAATCATGTTTTCAGTTCATTTTTTGACATTACAGACAAATGCCTTCCAGCTTTTTGGAGAAAACAGATGCTTAAACCTATTTTTTCTAACAAGTTTACTTAACTCCATCTTCATTGTCCTAAAATGTATACAAACAAACACACCTGTACTTTTATAAAATATGCTTTTTGAAACTGAATCTTTTAATGTGTGTGTATCCTATGGGGACTTTAATCCATGTGGTTTCTTTTGCTGATTCATTCCAATTTAGCTCACATAAATATATTAGCTAATGTTGTAAGATGCTGCTAGATTTCTGTTTCTGGTGTGTGTGTGTGTGTGTGTGTGTGTGTGTGTGTGTGTTTTAGGGCTTTTTGGTAGAGATGACTGGGTGGCTCAGTCAGTTAAGTGTCTGCCTTTAGCTCAGGTCATGATGCCAGGGTCCTGGGACTGAGTCCACATCGGGCTCCTTTCTCAGTGGGGAGCCTGCTTCTCCCTGTCTGCTGCTCCCCCAGCTTGTGTTCTCTCTGTCTGTCTGGCTGACAAATAAATAAATAATATATATAAAAATAATTTTTAAAGGGCTTTTCAGAAGGGGCACATGCACCGCAATGTTCATAACAGCAATGTCCATCATAGCCAAATTGTGGAAGGAATCCAGATAGATAAAGAAGATGTGGTTCATCTACACAACAGAATATTATTCACCCATCAGAAAGGATGGATACCTATCATTTGCATCGACATGGATGGAACTGGAGGGGATTATGCTAAGTGAAATGTCAAGCAGAGAAAGACAATTATCATATGGTTTCATATGTGGACTATAAGAAATAGCACGGAGGATCATGGGGAAGGGAGGGAAAACTGAATGGGAAGAAGTCAGAGAGGGGGACAAACCATGAGAGACTCCTGACTCTGGAAAACAAACTGAGGGTTGCAGAAGGTGAGGAGGATGCAGGATGGGGTAACTGGGGTATCGGTATTAAGGAAGGCACATGATGTGATGAGTACTGGGTGATAGACACAACTGATGAATCCTTGACCACTATGTCAGAAACTAATGATGTACTATATGTTGGTTAATTGAATTTAAATTGAATTGAGTGCAAGATGACCACTCTGGACCAGCAAAAAAAAAAAAAAAAAAAAAGCGTTTGATAAACATCAAGCTTTAGTGGCCCAAAAGGAAGGGTTAGGTTTGATACAGATATTGAAATCATGGTGTATTGTTACAATTTTGGTTTTTCTAAATTTCAATAATGTTGTGAGATAATAGAAAGTGTATATTGGTCTCTGGCCCCGGTTCCTGGCACACTAGGAGCCTCTCTTGTTTTAATGTTGGTCTTTGACTTTTGTTCTTGATACAGAACTCCTGAAATCCTTGTGATTTTCTGGATGGTGGGAGTGTCTTTTTTTCTTATGAGGTGATTCTGGGTGGGCTTTTGGGTGAGGGCTGGCTACTGGAAAGAACAAGCCAAGATTAGAAGCTTGAAATTTTCAGCTTTACCACCCATTTTGTTGAGAAGAGTAATTGAGCCATCATGCTTATATGATGAAGCATCTATAAAATTCCAAAAGTACAGGGTTTGGAGAGCTTCTTTATTGGTGAATGCTTGGTGCTGGGAGAGTGGTGTGTCTGGAGAGAGTATGGAAATTCTTCATCTTTTCCCATATTCCTTGCCCTACCTTCCAGCTGGATGTTTTCTGTATCTTTTACCAAGTCTTTTAATAAACAGTTAAACAGTTAAATGTAAGTAAGTATTTCCTTGAGTCCTGTGAGATACTCTAGCAAATTAATCAAATCCAAGGAGGGGATCTTTGGGACCTCTGATCTATGGCCAGTTGGTCAAAAGCCCAGATGATAACCTGGACTTGTGACTGTGGCCTGCAGTATATGTGTGTGTGTTGGGGGGGAGGAAGATACATTTTGTGGGACTAAGCTCTTACTTATGGGATCTGATGCTATCTCCAAGCTGAGAGTGTCAAAATTGAGTTGAATTTTTGGATATCCTCCTCGTGTCCTGAGAATTGCTTGTTCATGGTATGGGGTACCCTCTCCACTCCCACTCTCACTTATTTTTTAGTAAAAAATTGAATTAGAAAAATAACAAAGAAGCTTGACCTAGCATAGGTGGCTAATGTGAAATTATTGTAGAATAAGTAATTCCTACAGGAATATTTTTGTTTTTATAACATGGTTTCCCAATTCATGTTAGACTCAGAAATCTTACTGTGCTGTCAAAATTGGGAAGGAGGGGCGCCTGGGTGGCTCAGTGGGTTAAGCCGCTGCCTTCGGCTCAGGTCATAATCTCAGGGTCCTGGGATCGAGTCCCGCATTGGGCTCTCTGCTCAGCAGGGAGCCTGCTTCCTCCTCTCTCTCTCTGCCTGCCTCTCTGTCTACTTGTGATCTCTCTCTGTCAAATAAATAAATAAAATCTTTAAAAAAAAATTGGGAAGGATAATATAGGTATTATTTGCAGAATGATCAAGTGAATGAATGGATGGATGGTATTATTAAACAGAACATCTGGTACATTGCTAAATCCTTTAAATGACTTAGAAGTAGAGATAGTCTAAGAAGATCATTTTTTTAATTGAGGTATAGTTGACATTGTTGCAGTATGTCAGGTGTACAATGTTAAGGTTAGTTTCAGGTATACAACACAATGATTTGACAAGTGTGCATGTTATGCTATGCTCACCACAAGTGCAGCTACCATCAAAGAGGTCATTTTCAAAACCACTCAAATCACTTTTTTTCTTTAAGAAAGTGAATTTTTATTCTTGTCTTAATTCTTAAATTCCAAATAAAGAGCAGGCTGTGTGATGTTTGCACAGGGCTCTGGTTCCATTTCTCTACTTGTGTCTGAGTTTCATTTTGTTGGGTCCGGTACTTGATTTCACCCTCCTTGCAAGCTATTAAGTTAGCCTGCTCCTGTTTCACGGATGCTGGGAGAAGACATGAGATTCTTTGGTCAGAGACAAAGAACTTTCTTATACAAGGTACAGCAAGCAGCATGTATATGAACACATTTACATGTTTATCTAGCCTCAAACTCCATAGGGTTTACAAGATATTACCTAGATGGATGCTACATACGTAGTGGATTTCTATAACAGCTAAGGGACACTAAGTCTAGTGAATCCATTGCTTTTAGTTCACTTTTATTTTTTGCTTGCAATCAGCTAGCAAACTTACTCTTTTCCCCACATTGAGATATTACCACATCATCAAGGTTGCCCGCTACAAACACAAGCCTGAGAAACAGCTCAGGAAAAAAAGCATTATGACCTTGAATTCTGACACACCCAGAAAGACACCTAGGAGCACTAGAGACCCACGGAAGACTCTCTCTCCCAATATACCTTGTTGTATATCACCTTCATAGTGGCTTCCCCCATTGGCTGTTATCAATACCCATGGGACAAACAATATTGTCCCTGAAAGCTATCTGGAAGAGTCTCAAGATGTCCTGGTTGGACCATATATGAATTAATCACTGGAGCTGGGGTAATGTCCTTGACTTAGGCCTAGGTTTGGCATCCATTCCTGAACTAATCTCTGTGTTAAGGAGGGAAGATTATTTTGACTGTCTTAGATCAACCAACTTATCCATGCTGTTGGGGTGGGAGGATTAATTTTTACCTAACCCAGTAGTTCCTGCCCAATAGGGAAGGGGAAAAATGTTAGGGAGACTATCACTAAATATTCCACATGGTCTTTAAGTAATATAATTGAAGAACTTTCCTTTATTGCAGATTTTCCCAAGTCAAATGAAGTGAGAAAAAGAAAAGAAATTAGAACTCTTGGCTCTCTTTTCTATACTTTTATTCTGGGAAAGCTTATCTAGTCTTTCATTCTACTCATATTAATTGAGCACCCATTAGTGGTCAAGTATTCTACTAGACCTGGGAATACAAGTTCACATAAATTGGAAACATCTGCTAATCTCACAGGGCTAATCATCTAGTGTTGGATTCAGACAATTGAAGAGACCATTTGAATGAGAGAGAAAGTGCAAGGTGATGGCAGCACATGGAAGGAATACCTGACTTGGACACAGGGGCAGGGCGGGATGGTTAGGAAAGGCTTCCTGGAGAATATGCCGTGTAATCTGAGACCAGAAGGATGAGTAGGGATTATCAGGTGATCTATGTGTGAGGAGGATGAGATCGCTTGGAAGCATGACCTAGCGGGTGGGGCAGCAAAGCAGGTTAAAGAAACTAAAAGCAGCTTTGTGTGTTGAATCATAAAATTCCAGGTGGGATGAGGTTGGAGAAAAAATGAGAGTGAGAGGCAGAACGTATTCTCTAAGTAAAAGAGTTTTGATAATTCTGAAAGCTCTTAAAGATTTGAAACAGAGGGAAACATAAGTAAGATAATGATTTCATTTTAGAAATTTCACCCTGGCTGTAGAGTCAAAAATGAATTGAGGGTAGAAACAAAGCTGGGAGAGATGAGTTAGGAGATTGTTGAAATCCAGGCCAGAGATAGAATTAGTCACACTTGTGGAATAGAGTGAAGGGGCAGTTTTGTGATCTACTTAGAAGTTAGATCCATACATCTTTTTTTTTTTAAGGTTTTATTTATATATTTGAGAGAGAGAGAGAGAGAATGAAAGCAGGAGCAGGAGGGAGAGGCAGAGAAGGAGAAGCAGGGAGCCCAACGTGGGGCTCAATCCGAAGATCCTGGGATCATGACCTGAGCTGAAGGCATATGCTTAACTAGCTGAGCCACCCCAGTGCTTCTGGATCTATACCTCTTAATGAGTAACTGGACACAGGACAATGCACTAGGGAGTACATAAGTCCTGGAGACAGGATGGCAATGATAAGAACAGTTATATTAAATTCAGGCAGGCAAAAGTTCAAATTTCTACCACTTAGAATCTAAGGCTAAGCTAATTACCAGTAAAAGGGAGACACTAATAACTAAGTACCTAGCATGGTTAATTTGACGATAAATAAAATACTATAAATCTTGAGTAAATTAAGCAGTATGTGAGTCCCTGGTGCTCTGGAGGAACTGGTTGGATGGAGTAGCAATTCCTTGAGTATAACAGATGGGAGTGTGTTGCTGCAAGTAACAATAAACTGGACCTACAGCAGTTTAAACGAATATGGAATTTAAGCAAATATGGGTTATTTTTCTTGCACAATAAGGAGACTAGAGGTGGACAGCTATTGGCATTAATTCAATCAGAACTGGAGTCATTGCTGTGATCATTGTCTTTATCTCATGGTCACAATTTGACTACCCCCGTTCCAGCCTCCAGCATCATATTCACATTTCAGGCAGGACTGAGGGGAACCAGGCACAAGAAAAAGGCCATAAGTCTGTCAATTATCCTGAGATGGGAAACACAGGAGTAGAAACAGAAGTTGGAGGAAATATAATGAACTTGATTTTGAATATACTGAGTTTTAAGTTTTATATGTATTCACGTAGAAACAGGTTTAATGAGCTGTTGAATATATTGGCCTGGAGTTAAGGAATGATATTTGAGACTGAGGAGGAAGGTTAAATTCTGTGGGATGAATGAGAGAACCCATAGAAAGGGTGTAAGGTGAGAAAAGTAAGTAGACCAGGACATAGCCCTGGAGGAGAACACACACATTTAAAGAATGAGTAGAAGCTCAGGACTACCAAAGGTGAGAGAAGAGTGGCTAGAAAGAAAAGAGGAGAGAGCATGTTTTGTATCCTAGAATAGAAGCCTTGGAGAGAAGACAATCGAAGGAGGACATGGTCAATAATCTTAAGTGCTCACAAAAGCAAGGAGGTAATAAGTGACCTTGTAGAGAGCTTTTCCCACTGTGGGGATGAAAGCTAGACTCGACCGGGTTGAAGAGCACAAAAATAGGCGGGAGTGGAAAGAACAAATGTAAAAAGTTTTTTTTTCTTATTTTATTTTAAGGTTTTCTTCATTTATTTGTCAGAGAGAGAGCACAAGCAGGGGGAGCGGCAGGCAGAGGAAGAAGCAGACCCCACACAAAGCAGGGAGCCCGATGTGAGACTCAATTCCAGGACCCTGGGATCATGACCTGAGCCAAAGTCAGATACTTAACCGATTGAGCCACCCAGGGGTCCCTGAAGTTCTTTTTCTTTTTTTCTGAGTTCATACTTTAAGTTGTTACTTATAAAATTCTTTCTTTTTTTTTCCAAAGAAAGATTTGGGAGGTAAATGCAATTCACCTATTAGGAGAGAATCAAACTTGAGATGCATGTTTGGTCTTCATGCCCATCAAAGGATCTCTTTGAGTTCTGCCAGTATCTGAGTGACCGTCTCTTACTCCAGTGAGAAGGCACAAACAAAATCACTTGACACCTTTGGCTTCTGGGCAGCGAGGCTGTGTGAAGGTTCACTGCAGAGAGCTTCCTAGTACTGAAACAGGCAGAGTGTCTGGAAGTCAGTTTTATCTGGTACCGCATGTAACACGAATTAACTTTCCCAAGCTTTTCTTTATTTGGTATGTTTTTATATAGATGAATGTCATGGAAAATAAAAATATTATGGGAAAATAAAAATGCTCCATTTGCACAATTTGTGATAGATTGTATTCAAATTTAAAACATTAAAATATTTTCTACCACATATAAAGTCGACTTTTATTTTGGACCACCCAGACTCAGAACATTGTGATGAAGGACTATAAAAATAAGAAACTTGTAGATGACATTGTACATAGTTGGCAGACTATTTTGGTTTAAGAAGTTTCTTTCCTGCTAAGGAAGGCAGAAAATGAAACACTTATTTAAATTTAAAATACTCCAAACCATGCAAGAGACATAGTTAAAAGAATGTAGTTTCCAGGAGGGAAATTCTTTTCTTCTCCTCTTCCTTCTCCCTCTTCTCCCCGTCCTCAACTCTAAAATACATACACCTATTTCATAGTTCAAAAAAGTACCGTTCAGAGTAGGAGGTTAAAAAAAACAACAAATGTTTTGCTTTCTTTTATTTCCTCTTATGTAATTAGACAGTAGACGCTTAGAAAAAATTGTAATAATTTCATCCTCTTGATCTCCTTTTGTCTGTTTCAATCATCACTGTGGTCATTCTCAAAACATTTATTTGACAGAATCAAATTGTCTAGTGGTTGAGTTCTCAGGGCTCGTATATTAGGATGTCACTCGAGGCCCAAAGATTAAAACCTTCACGTGTTCTCCGCCAGTCACAGGATTATTAAACGGAAGTTTTTCAATCATTCTTTCTTTTAAGTACTGGCATTTAAATCCGTTAGCGCTAGAGAACTTTCGCTTCCCTGTCCCCATCTGGCCCCCAATGCGGACCTTCTCCCAAGAGGAGTCTCTTTTCTTTGCCTGAAGTGGGCGGAGCAAAGGAGCGTGACGCAAAAGTGGGCGGTGTCCTTGATGCTGGGAGCGCCTCTGCCTCCTAGTGAACGCGGCCAGCGGCCGCAGCAGCTGCTGAAGCTCTGCGTTCCCCAGTCGTGCCTCGTCTGCAGGCGCCGGGAGTTAAGCACACATCTCAGCTGCACCGAAACCTCCTCCGCCTTTTCAAGCTCTTCATGCTACCCAACTAAAAGGAGAAAATGGGCACGGGGGATTTTATCTGCATTTCTATGACCGGAGGGGCGCCCTGGGGGTTCAGACTGCAAGGTGGCAAGGAGCAGAAGCAGCCCTTACAAGTGGCTAAGGTAGGACCACCAAAGAGGTGCTATCACCGCTCTGTGCTGGGAAGGAATGAGAGCAACCTGTTGATGGTTTTTTCCAAGTTGTGATTCGGGACTTTATGTATTAGTTTGATTTTGGCGCCGATGTTAAATTTTTCTAGGATGCGGGTTTGTTCGTGTTTCGAGAAGACTTTGGAGTAATATATAGCAATACGTAATTACCAGTAATTGATAGGAAAAGAAAAGAGTACCGTGTTCATCAGCTGAAGAAAAGGCTAGTTAATCAGCTTTTCTGACAACCAGCAAACACCTGGGAAGTTTCTTCTAGGCAGTATTAGAATACGCAGTTACTGTTTCACGTTATGTTTCTCCGAAGAGAAATGCTCAGCCCAGCTTAACCAATTGGCATGGCTTTTGGGGAATTTTGTAAGGCCTTGGTAGTGACGTTTACAATGCAACATTTATGAAAAGTCCAATTTTGGGCAATACTTTTAGATATATGGTGAAAATGTGAGAAAATCTATTTGAAAGAATATTCTTTTAAGGATTTGACAAATAAATGCAAAAATCTACTCCATTCCATCTTGTGTACTCATCTAGTTAAGTGCTCAAAATAAAATTCGAAGACACTGTAAATATATTGTAATTAGCTTATAAGAAACTTTGAAATGCACCTAATAATGACTTTAAATGCTTTCGATGCTTTTGTTTCCTTGTATTGCTTGTTTCTTGCTACCAGTTTGCTGGAGGGGATCTGATAATGGTCTAAATTGAGAATCAGCTAAAATACATTTTAAAAATGCATGAAATTTAAGCAGACTTTTACCTGAATTGGATACTAAATTGTAGTATTGTAGAGAGAAACATGTTTGATTAATTCCCACTTTTATATTAAAAATGGATTTAGATCCTTATGAAATATGTGGACTTCTGGACTTTGTAGTTATTTTTTCTCTTGGCTTTGGCTTTAAAAATTTTTTTTTTTATTTTTAATGTTCACTGTGAGGAAGGAGTTTCTTTGAAATTTTCTGCAACTAGGCTTCCATCGGAAAATCCTTTCATAATGCGATGGTGGAATCCTGCCACCTAGTGAAAATTTCAAACATCAAAAACGAAGCATAAAACAGAAGGTTAAAGCAAAATTTTTAGAACTGGAAAGTTTCTCAGAGACCTCTGGTTCAACCTGTGGATTTTAGATAAGGAAAGAGCCCAGAGAGTTTAAGTAACTTTCCTCTGCTTCAAACTAGCAGTGATTGAAGAATCTGAAAAGGTGGTTTCATTGTGTTGCTTTAGGAGTCCGTGGCAGGAAACATCAGACAGAACAGTGATGCCTAATCATGAGATGAACTGGATTTGTTCTGGGTCTAGAATAGCAGTTGGCTGGCTCCAGTTGCTGAGATTTGGGTTCTAATTCCAGCTCTGATCTAACTTGTAGCCGGGCATGAGACAAATCTCTCACCCTTTCTGAGTCATCTCTTGTGAGGTGGGGTGTGTGTGTGTGTGTGTGTGTGTGTGTGTGTAGAGAGAGAGAGAGAGAGAGAGACAAACATTTTGAGTGAGATAGGAAAGGAGAAAGTGAATTGGAAATTGTATTCTACCATTAGTGAGATTCTGTATTGCTAGAGTATTTTACTGCCCTATTAATATACAACTTTAGAATCATTGCCTACCAGTTAAAATGTGGGGACAAAGGTGGCTGAATGCTGCTATTCCCTCTTACTTCTTTTGTGGCCAGACCTTAAGAATAGGATGGGTATTGAGTTTCTCCTGAGTCCTCAATGTGCTTACTGCAAAGCAGAACTATTCTGTGGTGATTTTTTTTTTTTAAAGAATTAAGCTAATAGCTAGTGAAGGGTGCTTTGGGAGCATTTCTCTGCTGATTACATCTCTATCAACAGGATTTAGAGAGGCTATTACGTACGTGAGTGTCAAAAAATTCAATCCTGCTCTTCCCCCCAAATCAAATTTCTTAAAATACCCTGGAAATATATTTGTGATTTTTAAAAGAGATTATTAAAGTATTTGGATGTTTGTTTTAATTTTCTAGTTTGTGATAGTATAATTGATTATTAATTCTAAAATATCATTATGAAGGCATATGGATGTTTGTCTTAATTTGTGTGCATGTGTGTGTGGGGGGTGGGGTGGGGTATACCACAGTTTACAGTCTAGTTTCCCCATACGTAAAAAGTGGCTAGAGAGCCTTCTAAAGAAGATAAAATTTGTAAGTTACTATGGCAATGGCTACTTTCATTGGTCTATTTTTTTCCCCTTAATTCAAACTTACATTTAATTTCTGATACTAGCATTATTTGTTCTAGAAAACCCTTGGAGCAAAGTGCTTGTCACTTTCTATGTGCCATGGCCTTACTGGGATCACTGTTTTTCATTTAAAACATCAAGTCAACTCAATTCTAGTAATGGTCTCTCAGCTCAAGGTGAAGTGAACATTGCATAGCCTAGACTTCTTCCCCTTTCAAGGTGATGCTTATGAGGGCCAAGTTAACCCCAAGAAGGAAGATGGAGAGGAACAGGGCAGAGAGCCTGGGTAGGGATGTTGCTAGCAAACACCATGCTCACGGTTTTGAAGAACATGGAGGACTAATTCGGGAATTAAAGAAAATATATACTAACAAAGAAAAGAAAATTTCAGACAGTGCTTAAGTCATGCCCCCTTAAAAGGGAAACACTACAGCAGTTCTATAGATAACAACAAATTTTTGTCTTGTTATAAAATATCTAGTGTTCAGGTTTTTCATAATTCTGTGTAGAATAAAAATTGAGGGGCCCCTGGGTGGCTCAGTTGGTTAAGCAGCTGCCTTCAGCTCAGGTCATGATCCTGGAGTATTGGGATGGAGTCCTGCACTGAACTCCTGCTCAGCAGGGAGTCTGCTTCTCCCTCTGACCCTCTCCCCTCTCATGCTCTCTCTCTCTCTCTCAAGTAAATAAATAAAATCTTAAAAAAAATGAAAATTGAACAAGCTGAAATAAGGGTGGGGGCCCCCTAGCCTTATGTTATTAATGATGATTAGAAATTGAGTAGCTTTATAATTCTAGTAAATATCCTTCTAGTGGCACATTTAGTCACGTTTGAGAGATGTTCACACATTTTTAGTATTTGGCTGGCTGATTGAACTGTAGGCAAACTCCAGCTTTTAAAGATCACTAACAGAAATATTAATAATCAAACTTTCATTGATATTGAAGCTCAAGGCCATGAAATTCGGTTTTGTTTTCAAGAATAAATTGAATTTTTAAAAGATTCAAATAATCAGTAACGGTTGTCTGGTTTTTGAATGCTTATATATCTTTTAATTTATGTTCTAATACGTGTGATGGAAGGCAAACGTTTCTAATACAGAGCCATAAGTATATTTCCAGGAGACATTCATAGAAAAAAATTTATTGAGGCATATTTACAACATAAAATGCCATTGATGTGTGCAAATATTCTTAGAAAACTACTTTACAAAACTCCTTTTTCGAATATGGACTTACATGGCTATGCCTCTGGACAGATAACTTTGGAAAATCTTCATATAAAAAATTGGGGAGAAATTTTTGTTTTGCAAACAAATCTTATGAACAACTGAGTAATAACTCACATTTTGAAAATAATGATCAAAGAATGTTCACACTGTATCCTTTATATGTTGAATGTTTAGAACTTTAAGCTTTCTTCAAAACATATAGACCACCACGGTATTTATTATTCTCTTACTGAATTTCTTTTATTTTCTTCCTTTCTTTCTTTAAAAAAAAAAAGAGTGAGAGAAGAAGAGGGGTTGGAGGAAGGGCAGAGAAAAAGAAGAGAGAATCTTAAGCAGGCTCTATACCCAGTGTGGAGCCTGATGCAGGGCTTGATCTCATGACCCTGAAATCATGAGATGAGCCAAAATCAAGAGTTGGTCATTTAATCTGCTGAGCCATCCAGGTGCCCCTGAATTTCAATTCAAAGTTTCAAGTAACTTTTATTAAAATTGACATGACAAATTACAATCATGTATTTTATGAGGCAGAAGTGGATTTAATGGTTCTGTATGTCCTCTCTTCAAAACTTTATTAAATAAAGATTTATTAAATAAAGATGTTAGTAAAGAATAATCAGATAACATAGTCTTATCCATTAGTGCCATCAGTGAGGTCTCTAAAATGTTTCAAATAAAGTAATTCCAGAAACATAGCTATTTCTAAATGGAAAAAAAAGAAATATTTTAAATGTGTTTGAATATGTGTAATTGAGGATAAATGCTCCTTACTACATATAGAAAGCTACTAACATCTTATTAGAAAATATGATTGATGACTTCATGTTTTATTGAGTTTTTGAGGGCTTTCTAGAAATTCTAAAAATAGGTATGCTTACAGAATTCTAAAAACAGGTATGCTTACACACTAGGCAAACCTATTAAGCATATGTTATTTAAAAATCTTTGTTTTGGAATTGTGTGTTTTAAGACAGATCTCGGTTTGTTGAAAGACAAGCTAAGATAATGACTTAAAAAATTTTTTTAAATTTTTTATTTTTTTATAAACATATACAGGTCTGTGAATCTCCAGGTTTACACACTTCACAGCACTTACCATAGCACATACCCTCCCCAATGTCCATAACCCCACCCCCCTCTCCCCACCCCTCTCCCTCCAGCAACCCTCAGTTTGTTTTGTGAGATTAAGAGTCTCTGATGGTTTTTCTCCCTCCCGATCCCATCTTGTTTCGTTTATTCTTTTCCTCCCCCCCCCAACTCCCCACGTTGCATAAGATAATGACTTTTATTAAGCTCTTTTCAGAAAAATATTCTTTGCAGTATTTTCTTTGAAGGACTTTTTTTCTTTAAATGATCCCCCATAACCTAAGGAGTAGTTTGAAAAATATACTCATTTTAGAGATGAAGAAATTCAGGCACAGAAAGAAAAGCTAAGTTACTTTCCAAAGGTTAAGCTGTAAAAAATGGTGGGATTTGATTGCAAATCTAAATTCTCCTTCTGAATTGGTAGAAACAGGTGCCTGAGAGAGGCTAAAGGGAGGCTAAGGTGGTTCCCCAAAAGGAAGCTTGTAAAAAATAACGTGCTCTTTATTGAAATGTGATTTAATTGGCCAAGGGATCCCCAAGTTGAGGCCAGATATGTCGCCACGGGGCTTCCTGAAGGGTTGTGTGGTATGTTCTGGCACACTCCCACTTCCCCTTTCCCAGCTGATATAAGAAGAGGAACAGAGAGATGCAAGAATTATGGGGGTCCTTATCATTGGGATGAAGTCATCATTAGTAGTGGGAGAGTTTCCCCTTTCTGAAGCCAAGACCTCTGCATTGCTGGGATGCAAGGAGGTGCTGGGAAGCTTAAAAATGCTCGTTGTAAAGATTGGAGGTGCCTGCAAGAGGGGCACCTGACAATATATTCCCTAGCAGGATGTCTTCTTTGTCAACAGAATTGCTGGCCTGCCTAGTGCCTAGGTGAATGGGGAGATAAGAGGTCAGAGAGAGATAATTATCATATGATCTTACTGATGTGTGGAAGTTAAGAAACAAGGCAGAGGATCATAGGAGAAGAGAGGAAAAAATGAAACCAGAGAGGAAGACAAACCATAAGAGAGTCTTAATCTTGGGAAACAAACTGAGGGTTGCTGGAGGGGAGAGGGGGTGGGGGATTGGGGGCTGGGTGATGGACATTGGGGAGGGTATGTGTTGTGGTGAGCTCTGTGTATTGTGTAAGATTGCTGAGTTACAGACCTGGACCCCTGAAACTAATAATACATTATATCTTAATTAATTGAATTTAAATTTTTTTTAAAAGGTAGGGAGGGATGGGTGGGGGAATAAAACCAGAGAAAGATATAAGAGGAGGGAGAGAAAAAGAGATGAGACAGAGAGAGAGAATGAGAGATAAGAGTAGGAACTTAACTATTTGATAAGGCAAGGATCCTTGCATTTCCCAGGGGTGAATGACTGGCACAGAAAGTGGACAGATGTGAACCACCTTGCCGGTACCCTGCCCAGATAGACGTGCTCTTAGCTAGGGACAAGCTGGCATCCTGAGGAACTACTGGGGGTTTGGAAGGGAGCTGGGCAGGAGCCCTATTTCCATGCTAAGGAACTGTGCTATGGTAAAGCTTTCTAGGGCTCCTTGAAGAAACAATACAAGTGCCCTAGCATCTGGACACTGGCTACAGAGAGGACAGAGAGGGCCACTCAGCATTAACCAGAGAAGAACAGCAACCAGAGAGAAATACCACCTCATTCAGTTATGAGAACATGTAACTACCATCCCAGCTCCTTCCCCAGTCTTCCTGCCTTCAACCTGGGAGGAGCTAGAGGGAGGTAGGAAGAGAGCAGACAACATCCACCTCGGGGAGCCAAGCCCCAGAACCACAAGCCCACCACGGTGCTTAGGGAGAGAGCCTAGGGACAGATATTAAATTGAAGCTGTAATTGGACTAGACTACTTGAATAACTGAAAGCCAACAGAAATGCATGGGATCTGACCAAAGCATTATTAAGGGAGGGATCTGGCTTTCCCATACTTGAAAGCAATTGCTGGAGGAAATTAAAGTTTCATGTTTATAACTGAAGGAGTTGACCCTCCTCAAAAATAGTTCCAACAAGCAGGTTTATACTATTAATCACATGTATTTGATGTATGTTAGCTTAAAAACTTACCACCAACTCATATGACTTCCAGAGATGATCATGTTGAAGTTATTTTATCTAGGTTGAATGAATGAAAATCTGGCTTTGGGTTAAACAAGAAATGTAAGTTACTTCTTTTCTCTTTTCCTTTTCTTTTTTTTGAATGTGAAATAGCACTTTAATAACCTGGTATGCTTTTTGTTATTAGGTAGGCACATACTTTGTTAGTTTAAAAAAGTGTTTCTAGAGCGTTACTGTCAGGGTCCAGAACTCTTCATTTAGAAATAAGTACTCTGAACTTTTATTAGGCCTTAATCTAGGGTGATTGTTGTTTTTAAAGAAAGTCGTATTGCAAATTCCAAAAGTTAGTATGTAATATCATTGTGACACACATATTATACCTAGCTGAATAATATTTGTATATTTCTCATGGTAGTGGCTTCCAAAATAATTTAACCTTCCTCTGTCAGTTAATAAGTGTCCAGGAATATAAGTTAATTTATATATTTAGCTAAAAATACTTTGCATGAGTATATCTTACAATTGTCCAAGTATGTTAACATATCTTATCTCATTTGATACCAGTTGAGTAGATAGTTTTATTACTCTGTTTACAGATGAAAAAACTGATTCTGAAAAAAAATTATTTGCAAAAAATTTATATAAAGGAGTCCAAAATCAAATAGAATTCTTTCCCCTATGGCAGGGACATCACGCTGCTCTCTGCATCAGTTTGGATAAAGAGAACAGTCTATCATTTAGTAATGCTGAAAACTGCCATACCTTTGATTTAGAGTTTGTATGAAATAGTATGTCACCATCTAAGATTTAATAGTTAAAAACATTTATAACAATTTCTTCTTTCAGTGGGATCAAGGAAAAGGATTATGGGAAATGCATGTCCAAGGTCATGTGCAATGAGAGACAAGACTGGAAAGTAAACCAGTTTACTTATAAATAAACCTAAAAAATACATGGATTCCAAGAATTTTATTGTATCTATCCTAATAAATTCATGATGAATGCCATGAGACTTTTGTAAAAGGAAATGGAGAATTCCTGCCTCAGCTTCATTAAACAGTCCTTAAACTGGATGGCTCAGTTGGTTGGGCGTCTGACTCTTGGTTTCTGCTGGGATCATGATCTCGGGATGGTGGGATGGAGCCCTGTGCCTGGCTCCCTGTTCAGTGGGAATCTGCGTGAAGATTCTTTCCCTCTGCACCCCCCCATTAATGCACGTACACTCAATCTTTAAGAGTAAACAACTTCATGAAGCGAAAAGCCTTATATGAGAGGCAAAATATTATTTGTGGTTTGGTGGATATTTCATTGTTTGACCACCTCAATGAGAATATATTTATAGTATTGAATTACCTTAGGCATTTTTTTAAGTATTTACCATTCTTTTTTATTATAAAGAAGTATAGTTGGCCAGGTTCTCAACAAATTGTCTTCCACGTTTTTGTGAATCCATTGGTATGTGGGAAATATTGGCAATAGTAGTTATAGTTGGTGTTATGATTGTCTGGATTTAAATCTAGTGTGTTTCAGATAAATATACTAAAAAATACTAAAAAATTCAGATAAATATACTAAAAAAGTGGATTTGCCATTTGAAACATTGTGTAAAATCTCCTGTCACTTGATTATGAAACAATACTTTTCCTAACCTTGGTCTTGGATTTTTTTTTTTTAAGATTTTATTTATTTATTTATTTGTCAGAGAGCGAGAGAGTGAGCACAGGCAGACAGAGGCAGAGGGAGAAGCAGGCTCCTTGCTGAGCAAAGAGCCCGATGTGGGACTCGATCCCAGGACGCTGGGATCATGACCCAAGCCGAAGGCAGCCGCTTAACTGATTGAGCCACCCAGGCATCCCCCTTGGTCTTGGATTTTTATAATCCTGATCATCCATGGCTAGCATTTCCACTTTTATTTGGAAGCATTGTGGGTACCAGATTGATAAAACAATGGGGTGGATGAATTTTCCTGAAAAGAACTACAGGTTTATGATCTAATTTTGCCTGGGCAGTATGCCTTTCTTACTGCTCTTCCTTCAGTCCCTTTATCAAAATCTACCTGGCTTGAATTTCACCATTTTAAGATACAGATTATTTTTTCCCTAAGGAATTTATAATAACAGCCAATCAATGTCATTTTCCCCAGACATCTTACTGCCTTTAGCAGTATTTTGTGGGGATCAACTTTATTTAAGAAACTCATGTATAATGTTTCCTGAATGCCAGGCACTTCTTTAAACCACTTTTTAAATATTATGAGAAAAGTCTGTGAGGTTATCATTATTTGAGATCCCTATTACAGAAGCACACAGAGGTTAAGTGATGCCCAGGTCATATAGGTAGTTAGGGTTAGACCTGGGGTTCATACCTAGAGAGTTTGGCTCCAGGGTTTGTATTCTACCCACACAATTCTTGTGGGTCTAGTGTGGTTTTCTTTATTCATTTTCACAAAGGCATATAAAGGCAATGGATTTAGATGGTAACTGGGTACTGACTTTCTACCTCCTCTAGCTCTTAGTCTGTTTCTAGCCCTGGATGCTTTTGCTTAGGTCTTCAGCCCAGGCCCTTCCTTACTCTTTGTCTTTTAGATAACTATAAGCCTTTTAACTGTCTCCCATGTTGAGGTTTCACATTCCTAAGATTTGTGCTACAGAGAGCTGCCGAGAGATTTTTCTAAATCACCTGTTATGTCATTGCTTAAAATACTTCAAAGTCTCCCCATCGTAGTCATCAAAAGAACCATAACATTTAAAAAAATCTTATTACGTACAATCAAGTACTTAATGAATTATATCATACACAACAGCTTTATTTATTTATTTATTTATTTATTGCAGATGAGGAGGCTGAGAGTTAGAGAAGTTAACTAAATAATTTAAGATCACACAGCTGGTAAATGGCAGGTCCAGGACCAAGTCCAGTTTAATGCCAAATCCCGTAGTCTGAGCTGCTGCCTGCACCGTGCCTTGTTCCCTGGCCGTTATGGAGGTACCCATAACCCTCTACAATCCCGGCTCTGCTGTACTTCCCAGCCCCATCACCTGGGACTCCCCTCAAGGTGCACTTAGCTGTTTGAAAATACGGCAGTTCTCTCAAAACACTCTGCCTTTCCTGCCACCAGGATTCATCCCTGCTGTGTGCACCCCTTCCTCTGGCCCCTACCCTAATACACTTAGAGAAATTTTACTCACTCTGGGCAACTCAGTTCACAGTCAGTTCTCTTGGAGATCTGACTCGATTTTCTGGTAGAGGTAGATAAGCATTTGCTCTGTGGTGGTCCCTTTATCACACACAGGTTTCACCTCATGCTTTTGTACACTTTGCTGCCCGTGGCTGTAATTTTTGTTCACGTGTTTGTTTCTCCCATTGAGAGCAGTGACATTCAAAATGTTTTGATTATATCTCCTTAAGTAAAACAGTTTTGAGGGTAGCCCGTTTATACCTCATATACATATAAACGATGTATGTGTATATATGGGCTATATAAGCAAGATATATATACATACATATGTAATACTGTGCCAATGTTTTATGTACAGTATATAATATATCAAAAAAGAAAATTTTAAAGAATAAAATGAAGATGAAATCAGCAATATTTTTTTAAACTAATTTTTCTTTTACTATAATAGCACAGAAAGTCTTCTCACTGTCACTGACCAGAAGTTATTTTTTTTTAGTGAGAATGATGTGTTTGATGGACTCTGTGATTTTGAAAACTGTGTGTGACCCTATGAGGTACAGTAAAGAGGTCTAGTGAAATTTTAATTCATTTCAGTACTTGAATCTGAAGACTATCATGGCTCAAAAAGATAACCTCTTAACATAGGTAGATCCATATTGAAGAAATGAAACACTAACTGGAAATTATTTTTCATTCTCAACTCATAATGCAAATGTTTTTGTTATAATTTGATGGGTAGATTTCCATCTTCCTTGATAACCATACTTTGTTCTCACAAACTAATGGGAATAGGCTATATTTTAATATTTTAGTGTTAAAATCTCACTGATACTTTTTACTTGGAAGATTGAAAACCTGTTAGAATTTTTTTTTTTAAGATTTTATTTATTTATTTGTCAGAGAGAGAGCACAAGCAGGAAGAACAGCAGGCAGAGGGGAAGCAAGCTACCTGCTGAGCAAGGAGCCTGATGTGACACTGGACTTGATCTATGGACTCTGGGATCATGACCTAAGCTGAAGACAGACACTTAACCAACTAAGCCACCCAGACATCCCAGAAATTTTTTTTTCTCGTTAAGTGTGCAGATAAGACATTTTAAAGAATAACACACTTAAATAATTTTCAACTAGAAAAATTGCATAATCATAGGAACATTTTCAAGTACTCTTCAAAATCTTCTCTGTTTCATCTACTTATGTTTTTGAAAAGTTTTTCTCAAAGCAATTGATTGTTAGGGGACATATTGTATTTATTTATCTAAAATATAGGCCAGGTAACCGGTAACTAAGAGCCCTTATTCCAGAAAAGGTTAACAAATTTGGAATATTAATTTATCTGTTAAATAAAACTGTGAAACATCCTTAGGTTCTACAACTCTTAAAAAGATTTGCAAGAGATACCACCGAACCTCAGTGATACAAATTTCTGTGACACAAAAACTTTTGTGGTCACTCCCTACATCACTGCAACATATTTTAAAGATTCTGGTATATTTTAAGTGTGAGCTTTTATAACGTTAGAATTATTGATGACATCTGTAGCGCTTTTGCACTCTGTCTTCAACTTACCCAAACATGAATTTGCCTTCAAATTATGCACTGAATGAATTTTATGGGAGGCACCTTCATAAGCTTACCATAGAATATTTTCTTTATTAATCCCTGTTCAAGCAACTGCTTCCTCAGTGTTTTATGTACATTTTTTCCCATAAACCATTGACTTTTTAAAAAAAGATTTTATTTATTTATTTGAGATAGAGCACATGAGAGAGAGAGAGAGAGTACTTATGCACAAGCAGAGGGAGGGGCAGCGGGATAAGGGGAAGCAGGCTCCCCTCTGAACAGGGAGCCTGAGCCTGGCCTGGGGCTCCATCCCAGGACCTTGAGATCATGACCTGAGCCGAAGGCAGAGGCTTAACTGACTAAGCCACCCACATGCCCCAAAATATTGACTTTTTGAAAATTAAATTATTAATTTACTTTTGAGAACTTATCTCCATGATCTTCCTTATTGGTTCTTCAAAGGAATAGTTCATCTATGAAAATATCAATATTGAATCTTGAAGGTACCATGTGTTGGGACATACCAGAAACATGTTCTTTTATTTAACTTTACAACAGACCTCCTCCAACACTACTTTGTTCTAATATTATTTCTACTAATTTCTTGTGGGGGGAGGTTGCATCTTCAACAATATTTGATAACAAAAAATGCATCTTAGTTTGTTGCCAATTATGCTATTTTAGCCATTTTTAATTGCATCCATGAAGAATTTTCTAAACATTATCTTTTGGTTTAAATTGTGTAGTTTTAAACTGAGTATTGCCTGACTTGAACCATTGTTGGAAAAGTAAGCCTAGAATTTTTTTGTGTTCTGGACACTTTGTTATTAAATATCTTCTTAACTGATTACTTCACTCTAACAGTGGCTAATATCATTCAGCATAATAATGTAAAAGCTTCTTTCTAACAACAGTGAATATGAATTCATATTCCAAATAGTCTTTTTGTTAATTTGGGATGTTTTGTCTACCTGTCATATGATTAGGCAGTAATGGTTTTTAATATCACAATATGGCTGATGAAGAGTTCTTTAGGATTATAGAGAAGGGTTAACTGTGCCATATTCTTTTTTTTTAAGATTTTTAAAAAAATTATTTATTTGACAGAGAGAGAGAGCACAAGTAGGCAGAGCGGCAGGCAGAGGGAGAGGGAGAAGCAGGCTGTCCGCTGAGCAGAGAGCCCAATGCGGGGCTCGATCCCAGGACCCTGGGATCATGATCTGAGCCAAAGGTAGACACCAACCGAATGAGCCACCCAGGCACCCCATCTCTGCCATAGTCTTGTTTTTTTGTGCTTGAAATGTATTCCTTATCTTTATTTAATAGCTTCCTTTCAGGAATATTTTAAACCTTGTGTCATTTTGTGGGAGTTAAAACTTGACAATAACATGGAAATTAACTTAATGAAGCACTGTAAAACATGATATATTGCAATATGCTGAGAGAGAATGAACATGTGAAGAAGTATATTTCCCTTCTGCTATGTTGGGCTGTCCTCAGTTCAGTGGGGTCACCTTATATACTGTATGAAATTCTTAATTGCTTAGGCCAGACTGGCCCAGGGTACCGATGTTAGCCTTTATGTTAACGTAGATTAAACATTAGTTGGTACTTATTTCCTTCTAATTTCTTTTCTTGAAAGATTTTATTTAATTATTTGTCAGAGAGAGAGTGCTTGCACAAGCAGGGGGAGAGGCAGAGGGAGAAGCAGGCTCCCCGCTGAGCAAGGGGCTTGATGTGGGACATGACCCTACGACCCTGGATCATGACCTGAGCCGAAGGCAGACGCTTAATGACTGAGCCACTCTGGGATCCCTTCTTCTCATGTCTTGGATGAAAATAAGTGTCCTTAGGCGTTCCAACTAGCTTGGCCGATTATTGGGGGGGAGGGGGAGGTCTTTCAGGCACAGTGCACTACAGTATAAAAGGGCCCTGGGACAGAATCACCCTTGGCAAGTTCAAGGAAACCTAAAGATGCCAGTGTAGCTGGCACATATTTCCATGAGAATTTGCTGTAGACGTCCAGTCTTCACAGTGGTAACAATGAAAAACTCTCTCCTGGGAATCCTGGCCATGTGGTTATTTTCCCATTGCTAAGTGATTGACATACTGATCCTACTAGGACAACTGAACTATCCTCTTCGTGCATCCTCGTCGTCCATTTCAGCTTTTCATAATGGAGCCGCCTCCTGACCCGTGTCTGGGACACTTTATTTAAATGAATCATTGCCACTGCCTCTTGTGTAGAAGTGTGGTTAGAAATTATATTAAACTAATCTTTCTCTTCCTCTGAAACTGATTCTCCCGGTGAGAGAAGAAGAATTTAAGGAGTGTCAAGGAGAATTTGATACATAGATCCTGTTTATTTTGACCTGGGTGTCAGACTGAGGGTAAAGAAGAGTTTTATATTTTCTAGTGTGTCTTAATTGTCTTTCTCCTTCAAAAAAGAGATAATCCTATTTGGGTATTTCTTGGGAACTGACCCTTGAAAGGACAAAAGCATTTTAATGCTGGCTACCATTTCTATGTGACTTTAAACACATTTTTTTTTCTGAACTTGTTTACTCATCTGTAAAATGGAGTGCTATGTAATGAAATTGCTATTTTTGTAGATTAAAACGTGGAACCAGTTTGACAGGTGAATCTGAGCTTACTATACTTTGTAAGTATTGTGTATTCAAATATCACCTGACATATAGTAATCATGTCGTCATCATCATTATTCTATTTAGAAGAAGAAGTAACTATCTTCTACACAAGTGTCTTTTTCTTCAGAAATTAAGAAAGCACTAAACCAATTCCTTGTACTCCTGATATACAAATGGAAGTTAAGAGCACAAAAGGAAAATAGAACAACATGTGATAGTTCTTTCTCCCAGTGTCAGTTTTCATTTTTAATTAAATGCAACTTTTCACAAAACGCTTGCAGTATCAAGGACTAACCAAGATTTCTTTGTTATATAGTTTAGTTTAAGGCAATGGAATCTAATGTTATACATTATACAAGGCCAAATAAAGTTAAATGATTTTCTTAAAAATAGTACAGATTTTTAAAAAAGATTTTATTTATGTATTTTAGATAGATGGAGAGAGAGAGAGAGCATGCACGTTTAAGTGTGGGAAGGAGCAGAGGGAGAGAATCTTCAAGCAGACTTCACGCTGAGTGTGGAGCCTGAGGCAGAGTTCGAACCCACGACTCAAGAGATCATGACCTTAGTCAAAACCAAGAGTTGGCCCCCCAACTGACTGAGCCACCTAGGCACCCCCAGATTTTTTTTAAAGGGAAATACTTGAAGCTATAAAGAATTAATTGCGATCATTATGCTGAGCTCTGTTTAGAGTGAATGGACGCTGACTCTTTCAGTCATATTAGTCTTTGTGCCTCAGTTTCCTCAATTGTAAAATGAGGATAGTGTTAGGACCTACCTCTGAGGATCATTTTCAGTGTTAAAAATTATAAATATAAGTCACCTAACACATAGGAAACATTCAATGGTTTAAAAAAATTACTAGTAGCACCTTTCTGGTTACTTTTATTTAACCAACTTTCATGAAATTGAAGGAATATCTGCTGTCTTCCACACAATGCCTTTTGAGATCCAGATCTCAATGTCACTGGAAGGGCCCCTGCAGTCCTTGGGATCCCTCCCTGTGAGATGGCATTTAATGGTTTCAGAATGTGGCCGTACATTCACTGAGTAAGCCATGCCCCTTTCCTTGGAAACAGCATATGGAAATCATCACAAAGAAAAGGACATTTCAAGGGCTTTGAAAATATAAAAGAAAATAAATTGTCCCTGGTAAGTAAATATAGGACACTGATCTCTGAATAGTTAGGGAAACTCTGTACCAGGGCCTTTGGCGAAGGGCTAATGAGCATTCATTCCCTCCCCTACCGACACCCCCGCACTCTTGTCTTCTAAATTAGAAGAAGTTATTACTATATAAGGCTGCTTTTTCTAAGTAAATGATAATACATTAAGCTCTTGGTGTTTCCAACTTTCCAAACAGTGGTGAGTTATTTTCATCAGTCAAGATCAAGCTAAAATGAGAAACAAAATTTGTGAAAGGCTCAGGCCTTGGGAGTTGGATACGACCATAGAACTCACCTTTATTTTATTTCTTTTGTGAAAAACATTTCCCCCGGATGGAGCTTAGCATGACTGATATTAGATTGAGTTGTGTGAATATTATATTACGTTTATTGGCTGCTGCAGTGAGTCCAAATGCAGTGATCCATTTTGGGGTCTCTAGTCTTCTGGCTGCCTGCCTGCCAGATGGGGAAATGTTGATCAGAAGGATTTCATCCTGAGGCAGAGCTGCGATCAGGAGAGGAAGCACATGGCTGTATGCTTCCTCTCTGCCCGGATGACCCTGGTTTCATGCTGAGTGAGTTACCAGGGTTCCTTCAGGGCTGAGAGGAGACATGAATTCAATTAGAGATCCCATTATGATATTTATTCCATTCTGTCCTTTATTACCTTCACTAGTCTGATCCTCTGCTTTTCTTTCTTATTTGAGAAGTTCCTGCTTCTCTATCTTCATTGCCCCCATGCTCTTCACTCTTGTCCTTTATCTCATTCTTTTTGTCTCTTATTTCCCAGAGAGCTTTCTAAGAAAATTTCTAAGCAAATTAATCTGACGTTTTATCTGCAAAGAGGAGAGATACCGTGTGTGTGTGTGTGTGTGTGTGAGAGAGAGAGAGAGACAGAGAGAGAGATTGAGAGAGAGAGACAGAGAGAGACAGAGAGGGAGAGAGGTAGAATAAACAGGAAGTTCTGCATAAGTCTCTTAACTGATTTTCATGGAAAGGTAGCAACATACTGGATTTTTTGATTCAGGCATGAAATGAACTATAATGGAGAGTTATTTTTCGTCTTTATAAGCATTTTCCAGGCATGTGTTTTCAAAAGTTCAGCATTTCACTCATAGAGACTCCTTTTTAAGGTTTTTTTTAAGGCCCTTCACCTCCTTTCTCGGCTTCTGGTTGAGCCGCCTGCTTCTTCCTGTGAGGCTGTTCTCATTTTCTCCCAACATGACACGTGTATTCTTTCCACAGTCCTCTGTAACTGCCTATGATCTTCTCTGAAATAGAATCTTTTCCTGTTTATTTCTCCCAGGCACCCAGTAGGTATGCAATAAAGACTGTTACTTTTTTTTTTTTAAGATTTTATTTATTTATTTAACAGACAGACAGAGATCACAAGTAGGCAGAGAGGCAGGCAGAGAGAGAGGAGGAAGCAGGCTCCCTGCTGAGCAGAGAGCTCCATGTGGGGCTCGATCCCAGACCCTGAGACCATGACCTGAGCCGAAGGCAGAGGCTTTAACCCACTGAGCCACCCAGGCGCCCCAAGACTGTTACTTTTTAACTGATTGGTTAATCCTGACTCCTATTTGTAATTTACCAAGTGATAAAAACTGCATTCAGTCAAAAATAAATACTTATTATGTGGGGAAGTTTATAAACTTCATCAGAACCTTTAAGGATGGAAACCTGAGTTGAAGTTCACAGTCTGCCTCAAAGGCAAGTGGGAGCGTGAAGACAGTTATGCTTTGGGACTGAAGAAAAGAACAGAGGGCTGGGACAGACGAAAGGCACGTGGATGGCAGGGACTAAGGGTTGTGATGCAATGTGAAACAAGGAGATCCTTGCTTTTGGTGTTCATAATACTGCTAGACTAGAACCCTTACTCCGGGCCCAGTGTCCCGGAGCCAAGGTGGCAAAGAGTGGTGTCGGTGTATGGTACACCTTCCTGTTTTGCCTTTAAGCAACAAATATTACTGTTTTGCTGTAGATGTTTCTCATTAGTATTTCTAGTTAAAAGATTTGCATTTTCCTACACTTCTGTTGGGACCTTGGCTCTTTGAAAGCAAGACCATACGTATTGGCATCTTCTAAAATAGTGCTCCTCAGGGGCGATGATATACACGTGTGTTACATATGTGTGTAACTAACTACATGCTTAAGGCACGCTTCTCTACTTACTGAAACGTTGTTGAATAAATAAATGAGTAACTGGATGGACATCTGTTATTCTTTAGTATGAGAATGGCAACCACTAAAAAGCCTGATGTCGCTAAAGCTTTATCTGATGCTTTTTTATTTATTTATTTATTTATTTATTTTTTTTTTTTTTTTTTTTAAAGATTTTATTTATTTATTTGACAGAAAGATCACAAGTAGGCAAAGAGGCAGGCAGAGAGAGAGAGGAGGAAGCAGGCTCCCTGCTGAGCAGAGAGCCCGATGTGGGGCTCGATCCCAGGACCCTGGGATCAGGGCCCGAGCCGAAGGCAGAGGCTTAACCCACTGAGCCACCCAGGCGCCCCAATCTGATGCTTTTTTAAATGAGCAATGTATTTAGAGTAATTAGAATAATACTGTATATGTTTTATGTGTGTGTGTTCAGACATATTTTTATTTGAGATTTTGTAGTAACAAGACACCAATCCAAAGGGTGCAGTGAAAGGACTGAACTGAACTAGGGGTTAGGAAGCCTGAATTCTGGGCATGGTTCTAACTTAACTTTACTCGTGGCCTTTAACTGAGATGTCATTAAAACTATCTGGCTCCCAATCTCTCTATTTATAAAATGAAAGATTCAGAATAGATGATTTTAAAGTTCCTTGCAGCTAGAGTCTGTTTTGAATCAAGAAGATAATAGGTGAAAGAAAATGTCCATGAATGGTCATATTTTCTCTTGTTAACTTGAAAAATAAAGTAGTATTTTTTGGAAAGGGCAATTATTATTAATTTTTTAAGATTTATTTATTTATTTGGGGGGGGGGCTGAAGGAGAGGAAGTGCAGGAATCTCCAGCAGGCTCCCCACTGAGCAAGGAGCCCGATGTGGAGCTTGATCCCAGGACCCTGAGATCATGACCTGAGCTGAAGTTAAAAGTCTGTTGCTTAACCGACTGAGCCACCCAGGCTTTTGGAAACGACAATTCTTTACGTAGCATTTTATGGGAATTTGATTTGCCTTTCTCCAAATTATAATTTATAAGACATATTTGTTTAAAAAACAAAACAATAATTCTCAAAATGGTATCAATTTAATGTATTCTCTCACAGAATTTTCCTTTTCTTTATATTTTTATAAATAATGAGAGAGTTCCCTAGCATATGCTAATATAACCAATATATTTTTAAAATATCATTAAGAATTTGTGGATTTAAACATAATTGATGTTTTTAGAAATCTAACTTCTTTACTCAGATTCTGGATCTGACATAATTTATACTTTTAAGTTTTGTTCTCCTTACTTTACTAGAAACCCCAAAGAGACAGTGGGTATGGACCATCTCATCAAGTAAAACCACTCATTCTGACCTAGCTGTTCACTTCTATGAGGTATTCTAATTAGATGGAGAAGAGGGAATATATTTGATATTCCTCATCTATTTCTTAAACCTCTCTCATTTGGGAAAAATGTGTCCAAAAAAAGGAGAGAATTTTTAGCATACTTGGACTTGATTAGTTTAGTTCCTCATATTAAAGTGCAAATTTTAATTTTGATTTAAATTTTAAGATTTCATTTATTTATTTGTCAGAGAGAGAGAGAGAGAGAGCGAGCACAAGCAGGGGAGCAGAAGGCTCCCTACTGAGCAAGGAACCCTATGCAGGACTTGATCCCAGGACTCTGGGATCATGACCTGAACCGAAGGCAGACGCTTAATGGACTGAGCCACCCAGGCTTACCAAAGTGCAGGATTTTTAATCAAATCATGTCTCTATCCCACAAATGGATTGCTCACATTTTTTTTTTTAAAGAAAATAGCTAGAATTGAAAATAGCTTTTATTTTTGGATTATAAAAGATGATACATTGTTCTTACAAAAAAAGATTCAAACATTACAGAAAAGGATAAAAATAAAGTAAAAATCATACAACCCAGAAATGACACATTATTAACATTTCAGTGAACAACTTGTTAAACCCCTCTCCCAGCAAATGTGCTAACTTACAGTCACACTTGCATTCAGTTTTATGTCAAATGAATGGTACTGAATGTACTTCCTTGTTAAGTAACACAGCATGAACACCATCCCGTGTCAGTGAATACTGATGTACATTGTAATTTTTAAGGGATGCGTATTATCGAATTGTGTGGACTCACCACAATTTATATAACCCATCGTCTCTTGAACATGTAAGTTATTTCTAATGTTTCAACATTAAAAATAGTGCCGAGATGAATACTTTTGTATATATAAAATATATTTGTGCACTGGTCTGATCGTACCTGTAGAATAAATCTCTAAAAGTAGAATAACAAGTTTGAGGGCATGCTATATATATATATTTTTTGGTGAAAATGAAGATTATCTTAATAAATTTGAGGGCAACTATTATAAAGAGATATTTTCTTTCATGCATGTATTACTCATTACATATACATATACACTAACAAGTATAATTGTTTTTAGCTGATGAAATAAGTAAATATAAACTCAAATAATCTATGTAGCATACTTTCATCTCTAAACATTTAAAAATATTGGTACTGATTTGTAACTTAAATGTCTTGGAAGAAAAGTTTTTGAGAGGGAAAAAAAATTCCCACTTATTTCAGTTCTATTAAATTTTCAGATTGTTGAGGGATAAAAATTTTGCAAGAAGATTCGTGTCTTAAAAGTAATGGACAAAGGTATTAATGCCTATATCAATGATACCTAGATAAGGCTATTTAAAAGACAGAAGAAAAAAAAATGAAAGAAAAAGAAGGAGGAGGAGGAAGGGGGGGAAGAAGGAGGAAGAAGTTGGAAACAAGATAATTTATTGGCAGTCTGTACCACTGTACCAGTAGCCGCCCCTCCCACTGCACCTCCCTGCCTACTGTTCCCATTGAAGGGCACTCTGTAATACAGTATTTTTCCAGGAAAAGCCTGGATTTTCTCTAAAGACATTGAAAATATGTTTGGGGAACACGAAGGCATTTTGTGTGGAAAATAGTACCCAAGAATGAAACCCTTCTCATTCTGGCACAGGAGGAAATGGGTTGTCTGAAGCCTGACACTGGACTCGTCCCCACATAGAATTCTCAGTCAAAAACTGTACAAATGAATATGAAGAGCATTAGCAAGATAGAAGGGAAAGAACAAAATACACAATTAGAAAACATGACCCTAGGGGAAAAAGACAATTTAGAGACTAGAAACTTTAAAAAAAGACACGATGCCTAATATAGCCAACAAGATTCAACAAGACTTATAACCATAAAACAAAAAGGATGATTTAAATCGGTAAATTAAACACAAATAACATGAAGGAATAGAAAATATGGAAAGCAAAGTTGAGATAGTCTTCCGGAATACAGATAAAAAGGCAAAAACTTATATAGAAGCCACCCAGAAGATGCAGTATCTAATAGAGGCCCCAAAAGAAGAGATCAGAGAAAATGGATGGGAGAAAATCAAATAAATACTGGAAGATACTTTCTTAGAGCGGATGGGCTTGAGTTTCAAGATTGAAATGCTCTACTTGTGGGCCCACGGAGATCCTGTGCCTCAACAGTCTCATGAAAAATAAGCAGAGTATCCTAAGTGTCTCCAGAAGTACAAAAATAAATTTGTCCATGAAATATGGGAATGAAAAATAAATACTGTTTCTCATGATTAACTTAAAAACACAAAACAAAACAAAGCAAATCAGTATATATTTTGAAAGAATGTATAGAAATAAGGTAGTTATATATTTAAAAAACAGTATTAATACCCAGGGAATCAGGGTTTGCAGCTTTCCATGGAATTATCAAGAAAGGATAATCAGATAAATCAGATTTTTAAAAAGAACTATTGTAGGGGCGCCTGGGTGGCTCAGTCGTTAAGTGTCCAACTCTTGATCTCGGCTCAGGGCATGATCTCAGGGCCGTGGGATCGAGCCTCATGTTGGGCTTGGCACTAGGCTTGGAGCCTCTTTTAATATTCTGTCTCTCCTTCTGCTTCACCTCTCCCCTCTCTCCCTCTCTAAACAACAATAACCCCAAAACAACAAAAAACACCCCAACCTGTCCTAAAGAAATAATTAAACTCTGATCTTCCTCTCTCTTTTTTTTCCGGAGCAAAATGGTGGTTTTATTAAAGGGTGAGGACAGAACTTGTGGGCAGAAAGAGCTGTCTATGGTCACTGCCCCTTGCTGCTCTGGGATTATGAGGAACAAGTGATTATATACCTTGGGGTTGGGAGAAGTAAAGATAAGGGAAGTTCCAGAAGGATGATATTTCTCTTTTGAGAAAGATATGAAAATAAGTTGTATATATGATAAAGCCATATATAAAAGTATTGTAATAAATGTCATTGCAGTACTGTTTTCCTAAAGTTACGGAGTCCGTTTCAAGGGAAATATTTCTTTATAAGAAACACCATCATTGAAATTTAGGCCTTGGAATTCATTTTTTGTTTTAATTTATGAAAGTATTGCAAAGCCTCTGTTTAGTTTTTCATACAGTTTATATAATTTTGCCTTAATAGGGTTTAAAGATTTCTAATACGTGCAGTTCTTAGAAAAAGAGAATTTATTTTGTAGATTGGGCCTGCATAATGTAAAGCATGGAGGAATGACCATCTCTGGTCCCCTCTTCAATTCCCTGGAACAGCTGAGGGGCCCCCAGACAGGCCCAGCAACCTGGCCCGGAGCCCGGGTCCCCAGGAATGACTTTGCGCTGAGAGATGAGAACACAGCTCCTGTTCTCTCAAACATCCTTCAGACCTTAACAAACAGTACCAGCCAGTGATGGTAAATTTACTCTGAGGAAACACAGTATGATGTTTCCTTTCATGGAAACATCGAGAGAACGGGAACTTACATACATGTAGACCATCTATTCTGTTAACATGTTTAGTTTAATTTTTTTTCTCTCTTAGCTTAATGACAGAGTGATGGAGTGGTTCTGAGTCAGCCCAAACCAAAAATGTGCCGGTGAGGGGCTTGACCTATAGGAGTTGATGTTTGGGTGCATGGGAGGGGAGGAGAGCTTGTGGGAAAGGGAGAGGCTTGTTCCCCAGCCTTCCCCAGGGACAACCTCATTCCAGTAGAGAGAGATTAGGTGGAAGCAAAGGAACTATTTTCTGTGAAATTCTGGGTCTTGGCTGTGCCAGAGTCCAGATGACAATGTGTGACACAGCACTGTGGAGTGGGGGGTTCTGGCCATTTCTTTCTTCTCATGCATGTGAGGTTGGGGCAGATGGAGGAGATGGCAAGGGCTGAAGACATCGCAGTTTATCTTCTAGAGGGCTTTGCAGCTTTCTACACAGGAACCACAACTCTTCTAGCAGAAAGGTGCTTTGTCATGGAGGCTTCTAGAAAGAGTGGTTGATAGAGGTAGCCATGGATGGATGGAGGACCATACCCGTTTGTGGGAAGGTGGGAGCAGAAGGATGGGAGTGAACTCTACCTGAGGATGGAGGAGGAGCTAGCAGACTTCCAATTACTAGTGTCCCTGGGGGCATTGTGATTGCACTTAGATCTGTGTGATTCCCAGAGTATGGATGGCCTGGGTTCACATCTCTGACTCTTCCCAGAAGTTGGTATCCACATACCAAAAGCTATCTGTAAGCTAAAATAATTACAAATGAGATGACACAGCAATTGCACAACGCCGTGTACAGATCACTCTCAGTATGTTCTTGGTGTCTCCCTGTGTTGAAAACAGACGAACTGAACATGATCCCCCCTCCCTGTTTTTTTTTTCCCATTGTCAGTGTGTGTTCTGCATTGACCCCCAAATCATTAATCTAGCTACAGTATTGAAGGCTCACCAGTCCCTTCTGTGTTGCTGCTTTTAATCTTTGATTCTGCCTTTGCAGCAACACATGTTGTTGCTAAAGGTTGTCTGGGCACAGAGAGAGAACCGGACATGGTACCGTCAAGAGCTTTTCCTTGTAACCCGTTCCTCCTTGGAATAGGAGGGCGCTCTGAAACAGGATGTCAGTGGAGAATGCAGACTAGATTGCTGACTTCGCCTGTGTTGGGACTTTGTTTTGCCCTCTGTCCTTTCATTTGCTTTTGACCTTGCAGAACATGCCTGTACTCGTATCTAAAAGAGGAGCACTGCCCCGGGGATTTCCAATTTCACAGTGCTCAGAATCAGTCTTCATGAGCACAAATGCTTAGAAATGACTTGTTTAACTTGGTGTATGCTCATGTGTTTATGGGAAATAAATATGGGGTTTTTAAGAATTGCCCTTTCTAACTAATTGATAAGATAGAGAAGAACACTGGTGCATTGGTCTCCAAAAAAAGGGAAGAGTGCTTTTAGGGACTTAAGTGGCTTTAGGGGACTTTGACCCACTACCTGTAAATATTTCATAAATCAGCTACATTGTTTAAAGCTTGGTGTGTGGGTGGATGCTTGTGGGGGGTGGGGAGACTCCAATCTAATAGTTTATTTTAAGATACATTAAAGGAGCACAGCAAGAACAAATCTTTCTTTCTTATTTTATGCAGCCATCCCCACCCCCCATAATCTTTTAAAGTTTAGTTTCTTTTAAAGTTTTAAAAGTTGTTTTAGTGAATCCTTCCAAACAAAATAGGAGTACTTTATTTGCTAAAACCATCAATGCTGTATCTTGTCTCAATGTCTGTGTATTTGGTGCTTGATCATATACTGTTAATTTATTTGATTTTTCACAAGTGTGTGGTTTCCCATCCCCCTCCCCTCAGTGCTAAGTCCTTTAAAAGCAGGGAGTATATTTTACATTTCTTTTTTCTCATGGTTTCGTACACATAAAAAACCCTCAATAAATATCCAAAATATTTATTCTGGATTTTTCTATTCATCGTCTGATCCTTAGTTCCTTTATTGCTGGGTACCATTTTTACTGTCATATGGATAAAGATAAGAAAATATTTTGATTTAAGAAAATGGATATGTGGATAGAACTTTGGGGCAAATTTATCTTTGAATTATTGAGATTGAAATCATCTTATGCTATCCTTAGTTCCAATATCATGGATAATTGGGAACTGCATGTGTTATACCTACATGAACTTTCTTGGGTATCCATCAGTATGCATCAGTCACACAGACTTCTCTGCTTCTCTCTTATAGATTCCAGATGTATGTCTGAGATTAATTCAATCTTTGTTTTCCCCCCATCACCATTTGTTTTTCTATTGAAGATAGTCACCTTTCAAGCAGCTGGAATGGAAATATCAATATATTCTCAGATGCCTAATCCTTTGTTCTTTCTTTTATTGTTTTATTTTCTTCGTGCATGCATAAAAGTTTTTTGGCATGCTCCACTGATAACATTAAAACTCTACACTTTTTATAGTTTGCATGACATTTCTGTGTGAAAGCCTAAGGAAAAGTTTTTGCATAAGAGGTCATAATGAAAGTCTTTCCATTTCACCATCACAGAAGACTTAAGAAATACTAACATTTAGAAGCTCTTTTGATCATTATTTCTGGGAATTCAGATGAGACATGTACTAAAAATCATTTTGTTTACAAGTCTCATTTTTATCCAGAGATCTTTTTTCTCCCTTTATAATAGGTTATATACAATGAGAACACAGACTTACTTTATAAAGAGAAATTGCCCTTGAGGCACAGACATGAATTAACAGGTTATACCAATTGACGGGAATAAGTCTACATGCAAAAGATCGGTTGCAGAATGGCAACAACTGAAAAATATGGAAAGTATTAATGGGATCATGAAACCTTAGAGTTGAAAGAGACCTCTTATTTGATACAGCTTGCCTCTCGATGGAGGACTTCTTTTTAAACCACCACTGATAAACAACCAGCCTTTTAAAAAACAGTTCTGATAATGGGACCAATGAAATCTAAATTATTGTGGTCACCATTACTCAAAGAAAATTTTTCTTTATATTTAGATTAAATCTTCCTTTTAACTCTTGCTCATTGATTCTAACTCTGCCTTCAGTGCAATATAGAATACATCCACTCTTTCCTATGACAGCTGTTCAAATAAAGACTTCCAGAAACGTCAATCATTCCTTCCCTGTTATTTATCCTTGCAATGGAACATATCTATCCAAAGTTTTAGCTGTACCATGGTGTTTTTTTTTTCAGTTGGCTAAGCTCACTGTTAATTAACACTGAGTTTCCACAGTTGTAAAATAGTCTCAGGCATCAATAATGAAGAAAATGTTGAGCTAAGTGCATGCTTTTATGTTTATATTTATGTTTATAGCTTCAACTTTGTAGTAAGTTTTTTTTTTCATGTAATGTTCTAAGTTGCATCTATAATCATCATTAGGGTTGCTATTTCAGGGTAAAATCAACCACATTTTCCAGATTTATAGATTCCATCTAATTTTTAGCTTCTGCTTTGGCTGTTTGTCTTAATTCAACAAGCATTTTCACCACTTGCTTTATAAAAAGTACTGTTCCAATGTGTTTTTCCAATATCAAGAAACATTTCTCCATGTCTCAGCAGACACTGCGTGTCCTACAGATTTGACTCAATTCTGATCCTATCTACCTGGAGATAGCATCAGATCCCACAGGCTGAGGGCTCAGTCCTACAAGACTGCCATGTCTTCAGGCTCCAGTCACATCCAGATTGTTTTCGGTGCTTCTGACCAGCTGGCTGTAAATTGGAGACTCCTCCTTGGGTTGGGTTAATTTGTAGGGGGGCCTCACAGAACTCAGAAAAACATTTACTTACACTTACTAATTTATCATAAAAGCTATTGTAAAGGATAGATATGAGCAGCCAGATGAAGAGGTACATAAGGCGAGGTCAAGAAGGGTCCTACGTGCAGCAGCTTCGGTCCCCGTGGAACAGGGGGATACATCTCTGTTGGCAAGTGGATGCATTTACCAACCTGGAAGCTCATCAAATCTTGTTATACATGCATTTTTCTAGAGCTTAACCTTCAGTGTCCCCTTCTTCCCAGAGCTTGGTGAGTGGGGCTGAAAGCTGCCACCGTCAAATCATTTGGTCTTTCTGGTGACCGCCCCATCCTGAGCCTATCCAGGGATCCCAATCTAAGTTGCTTCATTAAATGAACTCAGGTATGTTCACAAAGGCTCCTTATGAGTAACTAAAAACATTCCTATCACTCAGGAAATTCCAAGTGTTCAGGAGCTTCATGCCAGGTAGCAAGGACAAAAGCTAACTATATTTCTGATTATACCACAACTATGCTTGATTCCTAGGTGAATAAGACATTGTCCTTGCTCTTAAGAAACTTCAACTTCCATGGAAGAGGCAGATTTATAATTACTATACAGGGTGATAATTTTTAAAAGAGAAATAGATAATATAAAATAAAACCCACGAATAACCTCTATCTGTATGGTAGCATCAGGGAGCACTACAGAGGAGTCACCGGTCCAGCTGGACTCTGTCTTGGACAGTGACATTCCTGGCCTTGGGAGCCATTCAACAAGGGCATAATAGCCGGTAAGAGTAGGGCCTATTCAGTGAATGACTAGCAGCTGCAGAGACCAGAACTGAGATATTGTTCAGTTCTGGGGCCGTAGTGATCTCTTTTATGAGTATTGGATAAATCTTGATGAATTATGTATAATACAGAATGCAACCAGATAGGATTCAAAATGTTCCTCTCTGATGCCTGAGCCTTCTTTCCTTTATTGTTTTATTTCCTTTGTGCATGCATAAAAGCTCACTGGGATGTTCTTATGGTAACGTTCAAAAGTCTACACTCATTTTCCATAGTTTGCGTGAAATCTTTGTGTCACAATCAACAGAGAACTCTTCATGGGGAAAGCCATAGTGAAGATCTTGCTAGCTCACCATCATGGAAAGAGTTAAAAGATACTAAATTTAGAACCTCTTATAATTTGTTATCTCAGAAGTTGAGAAGAACTGGGGATTAAAAGTCACTGTCTTCTTCCTTCTTTTTTTTTTAAAGATTTTTATTTATTTATTTGACAGAGAGATCACAAGTAGGCAGAGAGGCAGGCGGGGGCGGGGGGGGGGAACAGGCTCCCCACTGAGCAGAGAGCCTGATGCGGGACTTGATCCCAGGACCCCGAGATCATGACCTGAGCCGAAGGTAGCGGCTCAACCCACTGAGCCACCCAGGCGCCCCTTCTTCCTTTCAACTCATCATCTTATTTGCTATAAACTCTCTCAAATTCTCATTAAAGATTTTTAATCAAGGGCATCATAAGATCTGGTATGTGCTCAGAAAGATGACTTAATGGCGGGGTGGAGCTGGATATTGAAGGGCAGAGCTTGGAAGACGGAGACCTGTGAAGCAGAGACTATAATACTCCAGTGACAGATAATGAGACTAGATTGGGCTAAAGCACTGGGCTGGAAAAGAAGCAGCAGACCTATCAGAAAGATGCAGAATGTGATTGGCAAGAATAGGGGAAAAGCGGGCAATAAATTGGAGGATGGATGTGGCATTTATTGAAATGTGTAGGAGGAGCAGTTATGGGGAAAAGAAAATCAATTTAATTTTGAATAAATTGAATTTGAGTTCTCTGTGGGACACACAGAAGGCATTATAGCATGAAGAGCTAAGAGATTCAGTCTGGGCTCAGGAGAGTGGCCAGTGCTAGAGGAAATCTGGGGTTAACAGTTGAAACAGAGGAAGTGAGAAGCAGCTGACAGAGGGAAGAGACATGGAAACACCAACATATAAAGTATGAACAGAGAAAGAGGAGACAGTGAGAGAAGTTAAAAGACGTCTCTGGAGAGGTAGAACAGAAGTATTTCTGCTAAGTTAAGAAAGAAGTCTTTCAAGGAATGGGTTATCAGTGACAAGTGTTTCGGGGCTCAAGGAAGAGGACTATAGGACCATGCATACCTTTGATACCTGGGAGGTTTTTGGTGGTTGTCTCCCACTAGAATGGTGGGGATGGGAGCCACGCTGAAGCTGGCTGGGGACTGAACAGGAATTCGAGGAGGGCATGTGGAGATAATGAGCATAGACGTTGTATTTAACGTATTTAAATCAGTGAAGGAAAGATAGCAAGTAGTGTGTGGAGATAATGAGCATAGATGTTGCATAGCAAATAGTATATGGAGATAATGAGCATAGATGTATTTAAAGTATTTAAAGCAGTGAAGGAAAGATAGCAAATAGGATGTGAGCAAATAGGTAAGAAAACAGGAGTGAAGATGCCATCTATTCGAGGGAAAAGATGGTCCAGGAAAGCGTTTTTCAGAACACTGAAACCATAAAGAGAGAAAAAGAGTATAAGACAAGTAGTTACTCTTATGGCAAGATCAGAGGAGCTGGGAGGGATTAAATCCATTGAACTTAGTGCTAAATATGTTGAAAAATTATTTCATTTTGATAGTTGGAAGTTTTTTGTATATAATAAGAAATATTAAATGATAAGAAGTCTTATAAAAGAAAAGAAAAACAAGTGAGATCTTTATCTGAAAGCTTTCTAAAGCGTTTGAGTCATGGACTCAACTTTTACTTTTTTACTTATTTGAATTTTACTTATTTATTTATTTAAATTACACTTTTTTTATATTGTGGACATATGAGCCCAGAATTAGAATAAGTATACTGACTGCTTGGTTCACAGCATATTTCTTGAGTTGTTTTTAATAATATCATATGCACATGTGACCCCCTCCCCCAGGTCTCTAAACAAAAACTAGAACAATAGGGACGCCTGGGTGGCTCAGTTGGTTAAGCAGCTGCCTTTGGCTCAGGTCATGATCTCCGAGTCCTGGGGTTGAGTCCTGCTTCACGCTCCCAGCTCCACGGGACTCTGCTTCTCCCTCTGACCTTCTCCCCTTTCGTGCTCTCTCCCGTTGTCCCTCTCTCAAATAAACAAATAAAATCTTTAAAAAAACAACAACCCCAAACTAGAACAGTAGCCTGCATCTAACATTATGTGCCCCTCCTCCACAAATAACTCCGCGTCTCTCCACCTGAGGTAACCATCATCCTGAATTCTGTATTCATCATTACTTGTTTTTCGTTTTATATAGTTTTATTGAATATTTATGCATACTTAAGAAGTGTAGGTATTTTTACTTGAGTTGTTTAATAAAAGGGTATCACATTTTATGTAGCCTTGGGAGCCTTTTTTTTTTCCACTTAAGACATCATCACTAGGATATATTCATATGGCTGCAATTCTGGTTCATTTGTTTTCTCTGATGTATAACTCCATTGTGTGAATAACCCATAGTTTCCTCACCACTTTTTGTCCATGGGTATGTGGGTTGCTGCATATTTTTGCTATTGTGAATGATGCTAATGAATACGTCTCCTGTTGCACATGGGCAAATCCATTTTTAGTTATCTATCCGGGAGTGGAATTAGTGGGTTGTATTTGTGTGTGATCAGGTTTAGAAAATGCCAAACTCTTTTTCAAATGAGGCATGATTTTATAGTTTCATCTGCGATGTATAAGGCTTCCTGTGGCTATACATCTTCTCCAATACTTGATATAATCAGAGTTTTTAATTTTGTTCTTCTTCTGGTTGTGAAATGGTATCTTATTGTGGTCCTGATTTGTATTTCTTTCACCATCAGGCAAATTGACTATTTCTTCTTTGGTTTATTGGCTATATCTCTTTTCTTTTCTGTTAATTGCCTGTTCATATCTTTAGAATATTTTTTAACAGGTTATTTATGCTTTTCATATTGGCTAGTGTAAGTACTTTACATTTTCTTTATATTAAACCTTGTCAGTTTTATGTATGGTGAATAACCTCCAACTTTATAACCTGTCTTTTCATGGTTTCTTTTGATGAATAAAAATTTTAATATAATCAAACATAAATGTTTTTCTTTTGCAATTAATATTTTTTGGGTCTTGTTAGAAAAATCTTTTACCTCTGCCATGGTCTAGGAAACGTACACTTATATTTTCTATAAGATATTAAGTTTTTAAACTATTATTTTAGAATGTGTTTTTCATGATGTTTTACCAGATACCTTATTTATTTATTTATTTATGAGAGTGTGCACCCAAGTGGGGGGAAGTGGGGAGGTGTGGAGGGAGAGGGATAGAGAGAATCTTAAGCAGGCTCTAAACAGGAGCCCCATACAGGGCTAGATCCCCTACCCTGAGATCATGACCCGAGCTGAAATCAAGAGTCAGACGCTTAACCGACTGAACCACCCAAGCGTCCCTGCCAGACATGTTTTTAAAATAAACTTTTTATTTCTCTTAGATAATGCTGTTCTTTAAATTACAGAGCATTTTGTTGCTTTCAAAAGTTTTAATCATTTTGGAGATTAAAAGTAATTTGGTTAAAAACAACAACAACAACAAAAACCCCTTAGATTCAGAGACTTCAGCCATTATAAATCCCTGACTGAATAACAGTATCAGGATGTTGTGACTTAGTAGATGGAAATCAAGTGTTTTAATTTTTGAATTCTTTTCATCTTGGTTTAGTTGTTCAGCTAATAGTAGAAAGATTTTAGTTTAAAAAAAATCCCAGTTTTATATTACGTAGCTATGTGTACATACATGTAGATGTATATCCCTTATTATATATGACTTCCAGGTGAGGACACTAATAAAATATTTCAATCTGTAGGAATGATTTTGGGTTACTGGATAAACGTTAATTACTCTTATTTTTAATTTTTTTTTTATTTTGCAAAGCTTTTATTTACTTATTTGACAGAGAGACACAGTGAGAGAGGGAAGAGGAGCAGGGGGAGTGGGAGAGGGAGAAGCAGACTCTGCACTGAGCAGGGAGCCCGATGTGGGGCTCGATCCCAGGACCCTGGGATCATGACCTGAGCTGAAGACAGACGTTTGACAACTGAGCCACCCAGGTACCCCAACATTAATTACTTTTAAAGGAAGAATTTCATTATGCTAGGAGTCATTTTCTAGTCTATTTTAAGACACTGGCAAAAAAAGATTGGTGTTAGAAATACTTTGGGGGTGCTGGGTGGCTCAGCTGGTTAAGCAACTGCCAGGTCATGATCTTGGAGTCCTGGGATCAAGTCCCACATCAGGCTCCCTGCTCAGCAGGGAGTTTGCTGCTTCTTCTGACCCTCTCCCCTCTCATGCTCTCTTTCTCACTATCTCTCTCTCAAATAAATAAACAAAATCTTTAAAAAAATACTTTGGTATAATGTAAAGAGAATAAAACAACTGTAAAATTTTTGAAAAATATCTAAAGATCTAGCCACCATTTACTAAAATTTTATATTCTCTCACTTCAAGTTCAGAGAATCAGAAGAGTTATAGGGAAGTCCAAACTGAAGTGACAGTTTTGCCATCAGATTGTTGAATTAGTTAAAGTGGAGGTTAGTTAAATGGTGCCTGCTGCACAAAGACTTTTTTTTTTAAAGACTTTTATAAATTTATTTGAGAGAGAGAGCACAAGCAGGAGGCAGAGGGAGAGGAAGAAGCAGACTCCCCACTGAGAAGGGAGCCTGATGGGGGACTCGATCCCAGGACTCTGAGATCATGACCTGAGCCAAAGGCAGATGCTTAACTTACTGAGCCACCCAGGTGACCCCATGAAGCCTTTTTTTTTTTTTTTTCTTTTGTCAGAGAGAGTGAGCACAGGCAGACAGAGTGGCAGGCAGAGGCAGAGGGAGAAGCAGGCTCCCTGCCGAGCAAGGAGCCCAATGTGGGACTCGATCCCAGGATGGTGGGATCATGACCTGAGCCAAAGGCAGCCGCTTAACCAACTGAGCCACCCAGGCGTCCCGAAGCCTTCTTTTAACAATCTTTCCCATTTAGCTTTCTATGCAAACTCTTCACCATACAAATGCCTTTATAAATTTCCTAGAAACTGTGAGTTCTCTTTTTTCACTTTGAAAAACAAATTTCTTTAAAAGAGTAGCCAAACTATAATTCCAAACTGCAACCAGATGTCTTAATATTTGCAGAAACAAAAATGTCCTTTTATTTTACCATCTCATGTATGCCCAGGTGCCTATCTTTATGTAATGTGTTTATGTAATAGATTATGGAATGGGATGAGCATTAAACAAACCTACAGATGTATTTGGCCAGGCGGCTCCTCCAGTAGGTCGTGTATTTTGTAGGATTCTTATTCTCCATTGTTGAGACTATGTTCAAATAGAAACAGAAAGAGGTTTATCTCTAGAAACAGGTTTGATTTCCATAAAAGGCAGTTGTTTCTTTTTTCCTTTGCTTCTCTGGAGAATTGGCTACAAACTGGGAATAGTGATCCTCTGACTCATTTGCAGAGCAGTGCTAAGGCATATAGAGTTCAGATGAAATTATAATGAAACAGACCCTAATTAGACTGTGTAGAACAAGACAATTTTCAAAAAGAAACCTTAGGGATTGCATTTTCTTAAATGTACTTTGTAGGTAGAATAAGTTGTTCCTTTTTTTTAATGACTTAATCTAAACATTGGAATAAAATATTCATTTGCCTTTTTAACTCAATAGATCTAGTTTTTGTATTTTACAAAAGTCATGCCGCATAGTTACATTAGGTAGTGATAATTTAATTCCTAAGTATTTCAGAGGTAATGCAATGACTATTTTAGACTTACAAGTCCATTAAGTTACATAAAAAATTGTACCAACCAGACTACACAGGCCAAGATTAAGGCTATTATAAAATTAAATATACATTTAAGAGTTTGATAGCAGTATCGAACAGCAGTATCGAATAGCCAGTTTTAGTGGTATTCCCAGTGTGATACATGCATAGAACGCAGAACTGCTTTCCTCACTTGCACAAAGTGAGATCTTTAAAAATGTTTACTGCATACTTATTTAAAAAGACCTGCTTGTTGAACACTTGCATTAAGTGAAAGAGAGCAAATATAAGGCACAAATATGACGGAAAGTGCTAATAGATCGTTATACTCATTCTTCAGTGCCTCAGTTGGACCTCTCTGTCCCTCAGACTTGTGCTTTACCAGCCATTTGCAGTTGATTAGAGTTGGACTTTGAGCCAAAACCTCTTTGCAATCACCATACTTAGTCCTTTCCCCCTCATATTTTGGCTATTTTTATGTGCCAAAGTAATTCAATTAAAAGAGAAGAACGCGGGGCACCTGGGTGGCTCAGTCACTTAAGCACCCGACTGTGGATCTCACCTCAGGTTCTGATCTCAGGGTCATGAGTTCCAGTCCTCCCCTGGGCTCTACACTTGAGTGTAAAGCCTACTTTAAAAAAAAGAGAGAGAGACAAGAATGCATTCATGTAAATATCAATTTTTCAATGCTGTTTTGATGTGTTTATTCATGTCCATAAACATCAACCCCTCACCCTGAGTCAAATTAGGCCCCGGGAACACAAGGATGAATTCTCTAAGGTTCATGTCTTCAGAAAGCTTGCACTATAGTAGTGGGAGTCAAATATGTGATACAATCAGTGTAATAAGATTTTGTAAGTGTTGTAGAAGGTGGAGTTGGGAACAGTGGAGGCAGGAAGGGGGATAGAGAGAGATAATCAGAACATTAGAAGATGGAATACACAAGCTTTAGCTTGAAATTCAAGATGTCCATCAGGATGGAGCAGAGGGTCACACAAAGTGTTCTAAGAACCGCCATGAGGCATAAACCAGCATGGCCCGGTAAAAGTCTCTGAGTGCTGGAGCTGGTGACAGCCGGGGTTTCTGTGTGTAACTAACTCTGTAGGGTAGGCTGGGGGAGGAGATCAGCCCACAAAAGATTTAGTTGGGGAATTAGGCAAGAGGCATATCATGGAGGGACTCGTGGCCCCAAAAGGCAATGGGAATCCCATTAAAAACATTTTATGCATTTAAGGAATGATATGGTCGACCCCTGGAGAGAGGATTGGTTGGGTCAAAGACTGAAGGCTAGTTATGCAGTTATAAGATTATTGTCCTAGTAATATGGGACAAAAGATGAAGGGTAGAAAAGAGGAGATGGTTATCACTGATCAAAATAATTCGATTCTATAAGATAAGGTGGTTGAAGGGACGTGGAAAACAGTGAAGGAGAAAGGAATCTGATATGACTTGGGTGATTGAGCAAATGTTAGGATCGTTTTTGGAGACAGTAACTATAGGAGAAGGAACAGGTATACAAGAAGATGAGTTTACTTTTATGCATTTGAAATCTGAGGTTCCTGGAAACCATCCACAGTGCCTTGTCAGTAATTATGGATAAGGATCCAGAGCTTAGGAGAAAGGGAAGGATTTAGAATTCATCTGTGTACAGCTGGTGGTTGAAGTCATTGGAGTGGGTGAGATCACCCACGTCATGAAAAACAACTTTTATCTAAGCGCTCCAGCTTCACACATATTAAAGTAGATACAGCAATACTTGGCACCCACAGTGGGCACATCACCAGGTACTTGTTCTGTCTTGGACCCTGGGCTCTAAGAACAAAATATTCCACCATGGAACAAAGGAAAAGGAATCACTTCCTTAGGCATTCTCTCTCAAAACTGAGAAGAAATTTAAGTCTAAAAAAACTTCTTGTAGTATTAATGTGCTATAATAAGAAATACATATTTCATATTCCAACTTTATTCTGACTGCATACTGGAACAATTTTGCCGAGCATGAAATAAATCTTAAATCAAATGAACATTTTCATAATACACATATGAAACCATTTCTTTTTTGGACACCAGTCTAATCATGAAATAACCAGGTCGAAGGTGGGCACACTGGCCTGATCAAAAGTAATCTCTTTTGGCCAGGGAAGATTGTTATTAAGATTCCCCTAAGTTCCTTACCTAGCCTTTATTTATTTATTATGTTATGTTAGTCACCATACAGTACATCATTAATTTTTGAGGTAGTGTTCCATGATTCATTGTTTGCATATAACACCAGCGCTCCATGCAATGCGTGCCCTTGTTAATACCCATCACTGGCCTAACCCATCCCATCTCTAAAACCCTCAGTTTGTTTCCTGGGAGTCCATAGTCTCTCATGGTTTGTCTCCTACTCCAATTTCCCCTCCTTAATTTTCCCCTTCTTTCTCTTAATGTCCTCCATGCTATTCCCTATGTTCCACAAGTAAGTGAAACCATATGATAACTGACTTTCTCTGCTTGACTTATTTCACTTAGGATAATATCCTCCAGTCCCATCCATGTGGGTACAAAAGTTGGGTATTCATCCTTTCTGATGGCTGAGTAATATTCCGTTATGTATGTGGACCACATCTTCTTTATCCATTCATCAGTTGAAGGGCATCTCTGCTCTTTCCACAATTTGGCTATTATGGACATTACTGCTATGAACATTGGGGTGCATATGGCCCTTGTTTTCACTACATCTGTATCTTTGGGGTAAATACCCAGTAGTGCAATTGCAGGGTCATAGGGAAGCTCTATTTTTAATTTTTTGAGGAACTTCCACACTGTTTTCCGAAGTGGCTGCACCAACTTGCGTTCCCACTGACAGTGTAAGAGGGTTCCCCTTTCTCCACAACTTCTCCAACGTTTGTTTCTTGCCTTGTCAATTTTTGCCATTCTAACTGGTGTAAGGTGGTATCTCACTGTGGTTTTGATTTGAATTTCTCTGATAGCTAATGATGATGAACATATTTCCATGTGTCTGTTAGCCATTTGTATGTCTTCTTTGGAGATGTCTGTTTATGTCTTCTGCCCACTGTTTGACTTGATTATTTGTTTTTTGGGTGTTGAATTTGAGAAGTTCTTTATAAATCTTGGATATCAGCCCTTTGTCTATAGTGTCATTTACTAATATCTTCTCCCATTCGTTGGGTTGCCTCTTTGTTTTGTTGACTGTTTCCTTTGCTATGCAGAAGCTTTTGATCTTGATGAAGTCCGAAACAGAAGAATGGAACTCGACATTCTATTAAACCATACACAAAGATAAACTCAAAATGGATGAGAGACCTCAATGTGAGACAGGAATCC
>PISX010013001.1:0-58591 GCA_004024625.1 Mellivora capensis
AAAAAAAAAATAAAGAAGCATTTCAGCAAATAAAAAAAAACAAAAACAAAAAAAAACAACTTTTTTTCAGAATATGTCTTAACAACTGAAGATAATTTACAAAGTTCAGAAATTTAGAAAGAAGAAAGTATATATAATAGTACCACTAAATGATAGGTAAAGTTTAACACATTGATGTAATTTGTTTAATATATAATAATCATAATTTTTGCTATTATAAGTAGTGTTGTGATAAATAGCTTTTGGCTTAAATATTTACCATATAACTTTTATTGAGATAGAACATCGTATGGGGGCACCTGGGTGGCTCAGTGGGTTAAAGCCTCTGCCTTTGGCTCAGGTCATGATCCCAGGGTCCTGGGATTGAGCCCTGCATTGGGCTCTCTGCTCAGCGGGGAGCCTGCTTCCTCCTCTCTCTCTGCCTGCTTCTCTGCCTACTTGTGATCTCTGTCAAATAAATAAATAAAATCTAAAAAAAAATGTAGCGTTCTTTTAAAATTTTTTAAAAAAATTTAAAAATTTTAAAGATATTAATTATTTATTTATTTGGCAGAGAGAGAGAGAAGCACCAGTAGGGGGAGCAGCAGGAAGAGGGAGAAGGAGATAGGGAGACTGATGTGGCATTTGATCCCAGGACCCTGGGATCATGGCCTGAGCTGAAGGCAGATGCTTAGCAAATAAGCCACCTAAGCATCCCTAAAATTGTTTTGATAATATACTGCACAACTCTTTTGGCATTGAAGAAAATTTGGCATTTTCTTCATAGTTGTTAAAAATAATATTTTAATCTCATTTTTCTGTCAAAACATCATACCTCATGGTTTCATATTATTATTTATTCAAAAGAGTATACCATATTTTTAATTAATTCATTTCTCGGATATTTAGATTATTTTAACAGTTTACCACTCTCAATATTATATCTAGTATCAATATTGTTCATAGATCTCTTTGTCGATTTCTGATTATTTTATTTAGATAAATCCTAAGGAGTGGAATGTCTGTATAAACACTTTTCTAAATATTCCTCAAGAAAGTCTATGACAATATGGATTGATCCCAGCAATGCATATGACTGCGTGTTCTTCTGCATCTCATCAGGCAGTATTAGTACTGAATAATGAATAAATAAATAAAATGACATTTTGGTAGGTAAAAAGTGGTTTCTTAGTCAAGATTCAAAATTCATTTTTCATGACTATTAGTAATGTTAAATGTTTATTTTTATTGAATATTTGTAGTTTTATTAGTGAATTTTACTTGATTGTGCCCTTTACATATTTATCAATTTATAAGAACTTTTAAAATTTCATGGTATAAATTCTCTTATATCTGTTACACATGTCTTTCCTACAATTTAGTTTAATTTTGGTTTGCTTTCAAAATAAATTTAGAAATTTCCTTTCTCTTTTTTAAAGATAGGAATAGTTCATTTTAAAATTGTATTTCATGCACCTCTTAGGTTTTGGGTCTCAGGTACATAGAATTGTATTAATCATACACCTAATCAAAGTGCACCATTAACATTGGTCCATTTAAGGTGCTTCTTGTAACTGAATGATGGAAGGATTGATTTCCTTATATCTGTATTCTCCAATCTTATTCCTCTCCATATTCATTATGCAACTACTCTATATTGTATTATAGATAGGTAGATGGTAGACGATAACTAGATAGATTTCTTCTTGCATTTCTTCATATATTCATTTTCGTTTTCATCTATTAGTTAGGTTGTACATTTCAATCTGTTCTATTTTTGCCTCAGCTGTTTTAGGAGACTTAGCCATGTTGCTGTGATTATATACAACCATTGCACTGCCTAGCATCCTTTAGTATAAATTCATCCATTTTCTCAGTAATTAACACCAAGATCCCCTCTCTCTCTTCAACACAATTGCAGTATACATCCTATTGACAGCTCCTTTCTGGATCTGTATGAGAGGGTGGTGGTGGTGGTGGTGTGTGTGTGTTTGTGTGTGTGCCCAAGAGGGGAATTTCTAGGTCATATGGTACATTTTTTTTTAATTGAACAAATTGCTCTTCAGAACACGGAGTGTATCCTTTCATCAGTTAAGCATAATAATTCATATATTACCTACTCTTTTTCATATATCTAGCTCTATAAACTTTAATGATCTATTCAATAAAGTGATATTTCATTGTGGTTTTAATTCTTATTATTCTGATCAGTGACGAATTTGAGTTTCTTCAATTTGCTTTTTAGTAGTCCTGCTTAAATTGCCTATTGATATCCTGTACACATTTTTATTAGATTCTCTAATTTTGCTGATTTATAATAATTCCTAAATATTCATTACTTCACTAAATCACGTAAATACTCACTAATTACTTCCTTTGTACCAGATACTGTTCTAGGTTCCAGAGATATGCGACAAAAAAAAAAAAAAATCAATAAAATCATCTTCTTTTAAAAGTTTCCATCTTGATTAGAAAGATACACATTTCTTCCTAATCCTGTTTTGATTATTGGGAATTTAGTAAAGAAGATACATAATAAAAAAACCCCATAATGTTGTAAAAAAGCATCATGTTGAAGAGTAATAAGTATTAAAAAGAAAAAAGAACACAGGCAGAAGGGAAAGATGAAATTTCACCAAGAGGAAGCAGTACTGGTACTGAAATTTTCTACAAAAGGGGCAGAGAAAAGATCACACTGAGAAAAATGTTTATTTTTTTAATGAAAAAAGTATATTCTGATATGATTTATTGTGAGTACTATTAATATATTTTTCAATTATGCCAAACCATTGCATGGTACATGATATCTTGTGTTGTACAGAAATTCTTAATTTGGGTGTTAAACATTAATCAATTGTTTGGTTTTGGTTTGTACTTGAGGGGTTTGTTTTAGAAAATGCTTCCGAAGTCCCAGTCCCAGATGTTCTCCATTTGTGTTGCTTACAAATGTAAAATGATTTCCAAATGGACTTCCTGTCAAACTACCATATCCTCTTCCTTGAATCATGACTTCAAAATGTAACAAAATGAGAGGTTCTGACAACATATAGGCTCTTAAGTTCCCATAACATTATACCACCTTTTCAAAATTGGGGTTGTAGAAAATAATTTTCTTCCAATGCATTATGTATGGTAGAAATTCCTAAATGATTGCAATACACAGATATTTTGGTATTATTAGAAAATCATTAAGAGAGAGATAAATCAACTCATATATCCTAGACCACTTTATGTGCCAAAACAGAGCTATGTGCTGCCAATCATGCTATTGAATTTAATCCTTCAAGCACTTCTCTGATAAAGATATTATTATTAAAATTTTACAGTTGGTACTGACAAATTTTGAGTGGCTTAGTGCCAGATAATTACTTTTGATATAGATTGATTCAAACTCAACTTTCTGACAAACCTACCTTCTTTCCACTATCACAGTCTTAAAGGTAACACCTAATATTTATTAAATGGTAAGTTCACTAATATATGTGTATATTTTTCCCACTTAATCTTCAAAGCAAAATATAAATTTGAGGAATTTGAGACATGTCGAGATTAAGTGAGATACCAACGTCAAATGCCTATATTTAGTTGAGGATTTCAAACTTAGAGCAATATCTTTCTAGGACTGACAGTCATAATTTTTATTCTCTCTCTCTCTCTCATTCCTGTATTCCTTCTATTCTTTTTAAATTATTTTTTTTGCTTTATTTAGCAACTTCCTATAATATTTAAATTGTTCAAGATTGTATGTGTAAGAAGTTCACCAAGGATTCTCAGTTTCCTTTTGGAATATAAGTAGGATATTATTTATTCCTTCAAATAACCAACCCAAATTCACTTTGTAAAAACTCCCTTTTCCAGTGGGTACCCTTCCAGAAATGATATCTGGCATGACAAATTTCTGTTATAAATGTATTTTCCCCACAGCAATATTTTATTGTTTAAGACTTGGTCCTTTGCTTTTAAACCCCCATATCTTAGTCAGGTATAGACCCCTCCATGTGCAGACCATTGTTGGAGCTCTGGCTTCCAGAAATGAGAAGGCTATCTTGCTCTACCTTTCTGAGACTTCCACTCTGTCTCCTGGAAAAGTAAAGAACGAGAGGAGAAAATGACAGATATTTCCTAAACTAACTGGACATCATGAAATTCCTGTCCCTGGTCAGCTGTATATTATATTTTTCATTTGATATTCGATATCAGTCATTTGCTGAGGTCAATTCTCAAGCTTCCACCTCCTTTGTGCCATAGGAAAAGGAGAATTGTGGAGTAAAGAGGAAAGGAATGTATATCCTTCTCTCCCCCTACCTTTAAACCTGGCTGTCTCTGGCTTAAAAAAAAAAACACAACAAACTTTTCCATTAATAAAAAGTTAACTGTAATCTAAATAAATGTCCTAAAAGGCTAGCAAACACCAGCTATTGCTTTCTGTAAGCCCCCTTCCTTTACTTCAAGAAAGGAAAGCATGTATCTTGGTGACCCTAAAGTTGGTCCCACTTTTTAAACACTATACTTCTCAAAAGCTGACTTGCACTTGTCTTCCTAATCTTATATTTCCCAGATGATGAAAATATTGAAGATGACAAACATATTCACCTCTAACATGTGAAGGACTAGGGCAAGAAGACAAATGGTGGCCAACTTACTATGGATATACATATATAAGATTCACAAAACATGGAACAGAGAGTTAAACATCATTTCCTACCTTGTAAAATATGCATTCATAATGGCTTGAAAAACTGGGTTTAATCACAGAGCTCTCAGTCTTTCTCAGTATTCCTCGCTGGAAGGTGGTTATCAGGAGAGCTGTCTCCATTCCTGGGGAGATGGAGAACTCATTCTCCCCAGCCCTTGCAATCACATGTGCTCAGTCCACTCTGCATACCTAGGCTTGGTTCATGCTCCTTCTCCTAGGCTACCCTTCAGGCATGCATACCTGCTGTGGAATCCAATCAAAGGAGATCAGACAGGAAAAGAGTAACCTACAGGCACAGGAAAAAGGCTTAAGGCCACTTGGTCAAAGGATTTGAGAGTCCTGTGAAACAAGAGAATGGTCTAGAAAGGAGGAGATTGTTGGCTCAAATCTGAACTGCGCATATTTCCAATGTTCTTTGTTCCATTGGGAAGTAGAGAGAAGGGTAGGTTCATGACCCTCTCAAATGCAGGTTAATGGGCTGGCAGGGCTAGTTCTTTAATCTGTACTTAATAATCCTTTTCTTTTTTTTTCAAAAGGAGGGGAGCAGGAGACAGCTGGCCCCAATTGTGTCCACTTCTCAAGACTTAAAATATGTGACACTTGGCCTCTTTTGTTCTCAGTTTTAAGCTTAAATTGTATTTTCAGGAAAGCCAAGACAGTCTTAAATGAAATCTTGAATCACATTTTTTTCTTTTTTAAAATGTCAAAAACTAGGAATGATGGCCCATTTTGTCTTACGTTTTCCCTGTGCATCTTTCTGTATTAAAAAATTATCTAGTAAAATTATGCCTAATCAAATGCATGTGGGATACTATGATGCATAATTTTTGGTTCTGAAATTTTAGTTGTTCATGTTCTTTCTCCTTCAGGATATCATAATTCAGTTCATATGAAGTGAGCCCCCATTCACACAGTTATTTTATTTTATTTATTTTTTAGATCTTTATTTATTTGAGAAAGAGAGAGCAAGAGAGCACCAACAGGGAGAATGGTAGAGGAAGAGGGAGAAGCACGTTCCCGTTGAACCAGGGAGCCTGAGGTGGTTTCAATTCTAGGACCTGGGATCATGACCTGAACCGAAGGCAGAGGCTTAACCGACTGAGCCACCCAGGTGCCCCCACACAGTTATTTTAACACTAGTGACCAACTGATCACAAATAGAAGTAAAACCTCGAAACACACACCGCTTAGTTACCTTTAAATAGATACCTTTCCGATTCTTATTCAGCAATATTGGCCTCAAGAATTGCAGCGTAACAAGAAATAAGTATTTGTCTTTTGTACCAGGATCCTGGCTCTCCATCCTCAAAACCCTTAGAATCTCTGCGGTGGTAAGAGTGCCTTTTGTATGTCAAAATGTGACTGGTGACTCTGGTCCTCTGGATAATTTCAGGATGGGGGTTAGTCACCAGATATACCAAGGCTGATTAGAAGGTTGGAACTTTCAGTTCCACAATTGAACTATGGGGAGGAAAAAGTGTCTGGAGGTTGAGGTGATCACCAATGGTCAGTGATCTGTTCATGCCTACTTAATGAAATCTCCATAAAACCCCTGAACATAGGGCTTTGGAGATCTTCCAAGTCGGTGAACACATTGAGGTCCTGAGAGGGTGATGTGCCTGGAAAGTGCTTGGAGGCTCTACTCCCTTCCCCTACACCTTGCCCTGTTCATCTCTTTCTTTTGGCTATTCCTGAGTTGTATCTTTACAATAACTGGTAACAGTAAATAAAGCACTGTCCTGAGTTTTGTGGGTCATTCTAGAAATCCTGAGGAGGAAGATGTGGGAACTCTTTGAATTTATAGCTGGTAGGTCAGAAGTATAAGTGACTACTTGGGACTGATGACTGCAGGCATCTTAAGTCTTACAGGAATAGTCTCAACCTGTGGCTCTGATGCTAACTCCAGGTAGATAGTGTCAGAATTATATTGAATTGTAGTACATCAGGCTGATTTTGGAGAGTTGGAGAAGTGGCATTGGAAAAGACACCACTCAGCAGAAGTGCTGTGAGTAAAACCAGTCATTCTTATTGTTTCAGTTATGAAAATGAAAAAAATAATGATGCAGGCATACACTTGGTGTCACTGGTAAAATTATCCTTATATATTGTGAATACCTGTTCCATAGTAGAAGTATGAGGCTTGCTGTTTATTGTGACTTGAAACTTTAAACTTAAAATTTTAATTAAATTCTGCAAATTAGAACACCACATCTAAGCCACAGCATATTGTTATTTTTACAGAAGTGTTGCCACAAGTTTTTGTCTCCTATAGTTTGCTTGCAACTGGTAAATTAGGTAGTTATTTTATTCTGCATTTCTGACTTCACCATGGCAGCTAGTACATAATTCATTTTATGATTTCCTTTGGTGGGCTGGCCTGTCTTGTCTGAATTACAATGGATACACTAACACGAGAAGAAAAAAAAAACAACCCTAAAAACTGAAAACCTTCTGTTCCTAGATCTGAAAAATACTGAATGTGTGATCTGGTGATTTCCATGAGGAGGTAGTGGAATTTCAAGGTTTGCATTTCTTTTCTGCCTCATTCATTAGCTTTTTGTAGACAACCAGCCAAGAGTTCTCATGCTGAGAAATGGAAATCTGAGGAAGACTGATTCTTATCTTGGTCTCTCACATAAAAACAACTCTGGTTTACTGAACTTGGAAAAAAGAAATGTCAAAACTGACATATTTGAGACAGAAAATTTTCTTCATTAAAATGGCACTTTAATTCTTAACCAAATGCAGCTAACAACAACACAAAAAGGTAAATGTGTTGCTGAAGGAATAATGTGTCATCTTTTAGAATGGTAAGACTATGGACTGTTTTCCCTGTAAAGTACCTCTATTGATTTATCAAATACACAGAAGAATCTTAAATCCATTAAAAAGAACTGAGATGTCAGTGCTAAGTAATAGTAAGGAAAGAATGAATAATAAAAATAAATGCTGTTTTAAGGAGAACTGTGCTCTTGTGGTTTGGTTGTCAGTAATATACCTAAGTGAAACTGTGGCCATTTTGCAATGCAGTTATATAAATAGGCAAAAAATCTTCATAAGCTGATATATTTTTCCTTATCTGCCTCACCATCCACAATAGACTGATTTTAATACCAACAAGTCTGAAAACAATATTCTTTTTATTTCCTGGTATAAAAGTATAAAAGTATAAAAAAAAAAAGTAAAAAGTATAAACTTTTTTTTTAAAGGCAACTAAAATGAGGTCATTCCTGAGGCAAACAGATGTTGTTTATTGGTGTTATCTGGTATCCACATATTCAATCATATTATTTCATAAATATAATTAACCAAATATCAACCATCATCATAATAGAAAAGAAGAAATGACAAGCCTATTCCAATGATTATATAACTCAGCTTATAGTTCCGATTTTTTAAATATCTCCTCATTAATCATGAACATTTGCTAGAAAAGGGGATATCCTTTCTGTAGTGATTTCAGAGTTGGTGGATGAAATGTTATTTGAGATGGTAGCTGAAACAGGACTTTGCATTTAAAATAAAAATAAATGTAATATTCCTTTGCTCATTGTTAATTATTATTTTAATAAAAATTTTAAAAGTCTATTAAAAACATTTATGTTTCTAAATGAAATAGGACTTGTGACTCTAAAGATACAAGATGCTTTGCAGGACTGGTTTATAAAATGTTCTTTGGTTATTCATCTGTGCATTATCTTTTCCCGTCTTCCTCTGAAAACACCCTGATTTTTCTCCCTCACTATCAGCCTATGCTGATTTTGTCCCTGAATCATGGCCATGTGACCCAGACTTGTCCAATCAGCGCTTCACTTGCTAGAAATGACAGTGATTGATAGAAGAAAGATCACATGATCCAATCTGAGTTTATTCCAATATTTTTCTTAACACACAGATGAGAGCTTAAGTTGGGAACTTCGGTGGGACCACCATGAAGGGAAAGCCTTTCTAGAAATGAACAAGTGGAGATGAAAGCAGACCTGAATGATTAAGAAGGGGGGTAATTTGATTCTGATGTTGTTTGAGTTTCTGGATCCAGCCATGCCTAAAATTAATGACAGCTTCTGGACTTTCTAGTTACTTAAGCCAATATGTTCTCTCTAATTTTTCGAACTTTTTTTTCCTATAGTTTGCAACAAGGAGAATTATAACTAATACCACTTAGTCATATAATAGCCGTGGATAAATTTGAGAAATCTAATTCACTAACCTCTAAGTGATTTTCCCTGTTGGAAACATTTGCTAATGCTGGGCAACTGTGCAACCGGAATACTGCACAGATCATTGCTTGAAGGAGTCTAAGTGCATTTAAAAAAAACAAAAACAAAAAACAAATAAGATACCATATAAGTTTAGGGGCACCTGGGTGGCGCAGTGGGTTAAAGCCTCTGCCTTCGGCTCAGGTCATGATCCCAGAGTCCTGGGATCAAGCCCCGCATCGGGCTCTCTGCTCAGCAGAGTCTGCTTTCCTTCCTCTCTCTCTGCCTGCCTCTCTGCCTAGTTGTAATCTCTGTCTGTCAAATAAATAAATAAAATCTTTAAAAAAAAAGATACCATATACGTTTAAATGTAATTTTTTGCATCATCATAAAGCTATGTGATCTTGATATTTGAATATTGGCCATGATTAGAACATTAGTTTACCTCTGAGAAGTTCAATTTTCTTTTGTATTCTGACACAGTGAAACTATACTGGCCACTGAAAATGATAGGAATGATTGCATTTAGAAAACAATTGAAAGTAATTTCCTTGCATTTTATATGCCAACATCGAGTGCAAATTGATAGCTCCTAAGGAAGTGGCAACCTATATAAGACTGCTTATTCTGTGAGAAATATCTCTCGATATTTTTTTATTGTGCTTTCTGGAATTTGACTGTGTTTTCTTCCATTTCGTGGAAGCTCTTCCCCAAATATACTTGATCAAAGAAGATGAATTTCAACATCCTACTTGGATTTTTTAAGTGGAAATCACACAACTTCTCGTTTGAAATAGCAAACATCTAACCAAATATATCCTTTGGCTATTTAAATGGAGCTGACTGGTCCAAGCAACAAAAGTTAGAATCTTACAAAAGCCCAGTAATGGGAAATAGCCGTGTAGAATTTACCCTGACTCAAAACCTGATTGTTCATTGCAATCTGCCATTTTTTTTTCTGTTTTTCTTTCTTTCTTTCTTTTCTTCCTTCCTCTCCTCTCCTCCTATCATTCCTTCCTGATCTCTAACTCTCCAACACTGAGATTCTTCATATGTGCTCAGGAGGAATTTTTCTTGATAATCAAAGGATCAGGCCTTTGAGTTAGTATCCCACTCTATAATTATTGTTTCTATTTAGCTTTCTGGGAACTTTGCAGTGATACTCTTTGAGCTCTGGTCTCATGGGACCTACATTGGTGCAGACAGTTTGGGCCAATGATAAACTGTTGGCTCCTACTGTGGAATTAGACATCTGACTTCCTTCCTCAGTAATTATAGTTAATGGTGTGATGATAGAGGGAAAATGATGCCATTGTTATCATTTGTGTCCAAGCAGTCTAAATTGTTTCAAGATAAGGCAAGGTAAAAAGTGTCTTCTCCTAAAGATATATTTATTGGCCGGCAATCATAATGAGGCTCTTTCTTTTTTTTTTTTTTTCTTATTTTGCTGAGAACACAGATTAAACTATTACAGAGCTGCCAAGGAATGAGTGTTTACTAGATTTCTACATGTGAATGTGAAAAGAAAAACTTATCATTTGAGGAACATGTGTGGGAGGGTATTGAAAATGTTAAGAAATATGAGACTAAAGAATATTGTTTATTCTTAACTTGGAAAAGTAGTTCACTCTAGACATTACTGCACACACACACAGTAAATAAAACTCATCTTTTTCTTCTCAAAACCATGGCCTAAGGTTCAATACACTGTCTCTACAATGACAGTTTTTAAACATTATATGGAGACAAATACTTCTTATTTATTATTTAGCTATATCTTAGCATTATTAGAATCTGAGATTCAAATAAATTATTTCATTTCTACTAGAGGTTTTACTGAAATAGTCTTCTTAAAAATAATTATTTATACACATACACATTTTATTTACATTTTTAACCTTCCTTTGGGTTCTCAGTAGCTGAAAGATTTATTGATTAATAGTTGAAATCTCTCTATACTAAATGGATAATTTCCCCCATAAATATCTACTTGTTCAAATAACCCTGTTTCCTGTCAAATTGCTTCTGGTATTTTATAGAAGCACAGGATTCCCTTTTCTCCCATTTTCTATTTGTGTAATTTAAAATGCAACATTTATTGAAAAATGGGCCCATGCAAAATTCCCTGATCTAATTGATCAGGTCAGATACAAATGAAAAATATACTTACCTGAGTCTTTCATCATTAAGATTCCTATATTATCTCCACAAGCATTTGCAAAGAACTTCTCAGATGCAGGAACTCATATTTACTTTTGACCAGACCCTCCTGACTGCAGTCCATTTATTATCGCATATTTATGTTTGGGGCCAGTTGTTTTCATGCAGTGTCTCTGTTCTCAGTTGAGGAAGCCTTTGCTTCTCCCAATTTAAAGTACAAACAGCAGTGTACTAGAGATTTATAATCCTGGGTAATTTTTTTCTAAAAACATTTTAACAGGTTAGGGAGGTATATAAAACTAATGATTTGAATACTGAAAATCTGAAGTTAAGTTTTGAATTTTTTTTTTCAATTTCCCTTATGCCTAAGTAGTTGGGAGACCTTAATATAATTTTAATGCCAAGATCATAAAAAATGCTTGCAATGAAGTTATTTAATTCAATCTGCCTGCCTTCGAATTCTGGCTCCCTTACTTCTTCCTTGCATGACCCGAGCTGTTTATGAGTCCTGTTGCAGTAGTAACTGAATCAGTGATCCAATGTGGAAAGTCATTCCCACATCATGTTTTGTTTTTATGAATAAACGAAAGAGTAAAAAAATGTTTAGATTATCAAGCATGTTATAAATATTCAATGAACTTTGACCAGCATTTTCAGCAGTTGTGACAAGTGTTGTACATGTGTCCCAAGTGCTGTGTCAGCACAGAGGACAACTTTGGTGGTGCATGTGTTGACTAGAGGCACAGAGAAATTTCTTACATGACATGATGCTCAGCTGAGTTCCGAAGGGTTGGAGCTTCTTACAGAAACCAAATTGTATATTTTTAAATATTTCCTTAGAACACAGTTGTAAAATTGTGGATTCAAAAGATATATAGTAAATTAGAAAATTTAAGTTTTTTTTAAATGGCTAAAGGGTTATTATCATGTATTGGTAGAAATGGAATTATTACAATTTGAGAGAAATTAATATAATGTGCATCAAAATCCTTAAATACTTTCCTATTTTTATATTTGGGTTATTCTGCTTTTGGGACTTTGCCCTATAATAAGAAAAAAATTAAAGTACAATAATGCAGCATGAAGCTTCTTAAGTAAGAACAGACAGCATCCAAAAGAATGGTGGGATAGAGAGGAGCAAAGATATTTTTTCCATTATATTGTGAAGTAAAGCAGAATATTGGGGTATAGATGTAGATAGGATGGTAGTTTTGGTGATAGGAATTTCTCTTCAGACTTAACCTAATTTTAATGTAAGGGTTTGAGGAGAGATTATCAGGAGAGAATAGGGATACTGTTTTCAGAGGAAAAGAGAATTGTGCAGTATTTGTCAAATAATGTATTAGACATGTGTAGAAGGGTATTTGGACAGTGTGTAGACTGTATTTAAGATCCGTGGCCATATGTTTTGTAGACATCAATCAAACTATCTGTGCCACTTTCTTAGCAAAATTAAGCTATCTGAGTGCAGGGATAGAATGAGTGGGTAGTTAGGTTTATTGGGGAGAAACCAGAACAAGAGAGTCTAGGAAGGTTGAAACACAATGATTATACATAGGAATGTTCATGCAATCTCAACAAGGAGACATGTAAGGAGGGCAGTGACAGAGAGAGTAAAGGAAGGAGACCCCCTGGATGGAAAGTTACTGTGCTGAATGGTGAAACAACATGGGAGTCAAAGAGCTCGAAAAACAGGAAGTGGCAATAGGAGAGGTGCATCACAGAGATCAAGATTTCTGAATGTCCGGGGTGCCTGGGTGTCTATCTCAGGCTCAGATCATGGTCCAGAGGTCCCGGGATTGAGTGGCAGGTCAGGTTCCCTGCTCAATGGGTAGCCTGCCTCTCCCTCACCCTTTGTCCCTCTCCCTGCTCATGCTCTCTTGCTCATAAACAAACAAACAAATAAAATTGTAAAAAAAAAAATCCTGAGATGTGAGAGCGTAGACTACAAGTACCTACTTATTTTCTGTTATTTGGCAAGTATTATTCTAGTCACTAGATACATCAGTTAAAAAAAAAAAAAAAAGCTTGTACCATAGAGAAGGGAAATGTAGTTACCATAATAAATCCAGTACTAAAGTATGTTAGTCATTTTTATGTTATGTTAGAAAGCTACACACACTCTGAGAATAATAGAGAGACTTCCACTTACAACCAAGATGGAGTAACAGGGACCAGATTTATCCTCCAAACTTAAACAGCCCATATAAACAGATGGAATAAAAGAAAACAATAGTTTGCAGGATACTAAGCCTCACAGAAAAAAAAGAAAGAAATCCCCAAGATAGGAGAAACAAAAAGGTGAAACCTTTGCCCCAATCTACTTTCTTGAGAGAGTTTTCAGGTCACAGTGCAAGGAAGGACATGAATGCAGTCCAGCAGCCTCCCTGAGTTGAGGACGAAGAGATGAGATTTTGTGCAGAAGAGACACAGAGTAGACAGGACAGATTACTGGAAGAAAGAGCTGCATACACAGAGCTCCCAGGTTTTCAACGGAGCAATGATCAACACAGGTACTCCAGGAAACAAGAGAATGAAGAAAGTCCAAAAAGATTAGAGTTAGCAATGTCTGGTGTTTTCAGAGGGCTAGAAATAGTGCTTATTTCCAGAAGACAGATTGGAAAACCTCAACTTCAAGGAACATTGGGTAGAATATAGAGAAGGTTTGGTTCAGCAGTGGAGAATAATTAACTCCAGATTGAATACTGTTCAATTCCTACCTAATTAATTTTGAAAGTGATACCCCAAAGGATAAAACTATTTCCAAATAACTTAACGATGACTCAGGAAAAAAAAAATTCAAGAATACTTATAAAATGCAAAAATATTTAATATGTAGATTCCTTAGGATTTTCTAAGTATGTAGTTATTAATTTATAATTCTTCCTTTCTTATCTTTAATCTTTTTCTTGTTTTACTATTTTCAGCTGTCCCTTTAGATTAGGGTTTAACCCACAGGTCAAACGTGGCTCACTATCTGTTTTTGTAACCAGTTTTACTACAATATAGAAGTGCTTATCCCAGGGTGCCTGGGTGGCTCTGTGGGTTAAAGCCTCTGCCTTCAGCTCAGATCATGATCCCAGGTCCTGGGATCAAGTCCCGCATCGGGCTCTGGCTTTCTGCTCAGCAGGGAGCCTGCTTCCTGCTTCCTCCTCTCTCTCTCTGCCTGCCTCTCTGCCTACTTGTAATCGCTGTCTGTCAAATAAATAAATAAATAAATAAATCTTTGAAGAATAAATAAATAAATAAAATCTTAAAAAAAAAAAAGAAGTCCTTATCCCTTTATACGCTGTCTCTGTTTTGTACTAGAAAGGCTAAAAGAGTAGTTGTGGCAAAGAGCTTAGAATCTGAAGAGATTAAATATTTACTATTTGACCTTTAACAGAAAAAATTTACCAACATCTGTCTTTAGTAGAATACAATTTGTGTCACTGGGAAACTATATCTTGATATCAGAAGTAAAGCTTTTCAAAAAGCGTCTTTCTATATGACTTTCCCTCAGTTTTCTGTACATGCACTGACTCTTTAGACATACCCCTCTATCTCTTGTTTCCTAGGAGACAATATCAAAGAATGTGTGTTGAATTTGTTTCAACTGCACTTTAAGGATCTGTTGAGAATATCATATGATATTTCCCCTTGTGTTTGTTAATGTAATGTCACAGGATAGATCCCATAGGAAACATATTTTGAGATAAAAATTAGCATGCAGAGTATTTGTAAGGAAATATTCTTAGAATCCAAATCTGTAGAGAGAAATCTGTGAGAGAAAGAGACAGCAGAAGTGGGACCATGGGCATTTGGGCTACTCTTTCACGTAAATTATATATGCCTTTAGGATGTGAGGAAGCCCAATTTGTGTATAACACGTCCATTTGATAATGGAATGCTATAATGCATGCTCAACTTTATACCTTGGTGTATCAGGCAACAGCCAGGTCATGATGAAAGCTCACATCTCAGAATAATTGGGTGGTCCATATTTCGACCTATGACCTCATGGAGAGTTCTCTATGACCAGTTGACTGAGGAAGTGAAAATTCAGGCTTGGTTTGCAGATGGTTGAGCATGACATGTAGGCACCACCTGAGAGGGGAAGGCTCAGCTCAGCACTATACCTTCGTGGAATATTAATGAAGAGTGGAGAAGAGAAATCCTTGGAGCACATAGAATTTTAAACAGTGCATCTAGTTGTTCATTTTTCTTGGAAGGATAAATGATCAAACATATAATTTATATTGGTTCACTGGCTATAGCCAATGGTTTTACCTGGATGTCAGGAACTTGGAATGAATATGATTGGAAATTGTGACAACGAGGTCTGGGGCGGTGTATGGATAGACTTCTCTGAAAGGTCAGATAATATAAAGATATTTGGGTCCCATGTGAGCTCTCATTGAAGGGTGATCTTAGAAAATGACAATTTTAAGAATCATTTTGTAGATACCAGTCAGCCTCTTTCCCCACCCATTCCTGTCATTGTGTAGTGGACTAATGTGCAAGGTGGCCATGGTGGCCAGGATAGAACTTATGCCATTGGCTCTGCAACATGGACTTCCATTCACTAAGGCTGACATGGTAATAGCTACTACTGAGTGTTTAGTCTGCCAACACCGGAGACCAACACTGATTCTTCAGTATAACACAATTCCCAGCAATCAACAAGCTACCCGATGTCATGTTGAATATATTCATGGACAGTTTCTATCAGGGAAAGGATAGTGCTTTGTTTTTTACTAGAGTAGGTACTTACTCTGGATATGGATTTACCTTCTCTGTATACAATACTTTTTCTGAAACTACCATCCATGGACTTACAGAATACCTTATTAATCAGCATGTTCTTCCACACAACATTAATTCTGATCAAGGAATTCATTTTACAGCACTTAAAGTGTGGCAATGGGCTCATATTCATGGAATACACTGGTTTTACCATGTTGTCCACCAATCTGAAGCAGCTGGCTTGATATAATAAAGGAATGGCTCTTTGAAAACTCATTTACAGTAGTAATTAGTTAGCCATAATCTTGCAAGATGGGGACAGTGATATCCAGGATGTCATATGTGCTCTTCTTAATCATAATCCTACATACGGTGCTATTTCTCCTATAGCCAAGATTCACAGGTCTAGGAAATAAGGATTAGAAGTTGTTCTACTTATTAATACCCTTAGTCATCTACTAACAAAATGTTTCCTTCCCATTCTCACAACCTTATACTCTGTTGGTCTAGAGGTCTTTGTTCCAGAGGAATGAATACTTTCACTAGGAGCCACAACACTGATTCCACTGAGCTGGAAGTTGAGACAGCCACATGGCTGTTCTGGACTCTTCATGCCTGTGAATTAACATGAAAAGTGTAGGGCTACTGTAGTGTCTGGGACCACTGATCCTGATAATCAAGAGGGAAACTGAATTTCTCCTATACACCACAGAGGAGAAACAATATGTCTGGAATATAAGAGATGTCTTAGACCATATCTTGGCACTACAATAATCTGTGATTAAAATCTACAAAAAGCCCCTCAGACTATAGGAAGGACAGTCAATGGACCTTCCCCTTCAGGGATGAACATCTAGGCGATCTCATTGAGCAAAGAACCATGACTAGCTGAGATGCTTGTTGAGGATTAAAAGATCATAAATGTCAGCCAAGACTGTAGCCACATGAAGACCATAGTAACTATGATTATTTCTTTCCTATTTTATTATGATTGTGTTTGTGCATATATTAAACAAAGAGTTTTGCTTTATTCCCTCTTTTATGCTCTTATTTATCACAAAATAAATTGACAATAGTCAACTTTATATCACAGTATTTATAGTAAGGATACCAAAGGTGAAGAAAGAACTGAGGAAATTGCTTCCTTTTCTCAAGAAAAGATTAGTGTACTTTTGGTTGTAAAAAGGAGAGTCACATAAGGCGAAAATATGACTTGATTATTGTCTTAATTTGGAGCATAAGAGTAGTGCAAGGAGATGTATACAGAAGCCAACATAACAAGGGGTAGGCTAGGATGGTCTTTTGATGTATCATCTTAATTAGCCTATAATTCAGTTATTCAATCAAGAAAATCATGGTCTTGCTGTGAAATATTTTGTGGTTAAAGTTCACAGTTGTAAGAGAGATTTTCTCAGATATTCTGGATGTACCTGTTTCATTCAGTTGACTGGCCTAAAAAGCAGACCTAAACTTCCCTGTAGAAGAGGAAAGTCTATCTGTGGACAGCAGCTTGAGCCTAGGATCAAGAATTCCAAACTAGCCTTCCTGACTTTGGACTTGCCTAATCAGCTTTCACCATCATGTAAGCAAATTTCTTGCTATTCATTTCTTAATATGTGTCTCCGCTGGTTCTTCTTCCCTGGTTGAACTTAGATTGATGCAGTATATAACCCTGTAAATTCAATGAAACATGTATTTCCAGGAAGGTGAGAATTATGCACTGAGTATTCGATTTTGTTCAAGTGACCTTGAAAAATATAATCTTGAGGAATTTTGGAAACAAAACTCATATATACTGAATAGCTTCAAGGAAGAATAGAAAGAGAAAACTTGGATACCCAAATATAAGCAACTCTTTGAAAAGGAGTAAAAAGGATGATAACCAGAATTGGAATTCAGATCAGGAAGATCTTCTGTTTTAAATAAAAATATCATACTTTTATGATAATGAATATTTGCTTGGGAAAAATCATGTTAGGGCTTGGAATTCCTGGTCATGATTCTGAAAGAGTGAATATAATGGCATTTGTTGCACAAATTGTTATATTGACTTCAGATACAAGGACAGCTCATCTATATTTATCAGAATAAAATGAATAGTGTATGAATCTAAAGCTGATTGGTGGGTAGATATGGTGGTGGAGACTTGTGGTTCTCTTCCTCTGAATTCTCTGGATTCTCTAATCTTCTCAGTGCAGTAAGATATAAATTCATCATTAAGAATGAGGAAGGAGAATGTGTGGAAAGTTTGATGAGAGAAGGAAGCATATGAAATAGTAAGCTAGGAAAGTAGAAGATTATAAAGAATGGATAAATATTATGACACTGTCGTATTATTAGTTATGGCATAATAGAATGTAATTAGACTAATTGCTCACATGAGATCTATTGCCATTCATGTACATGTAGAATAATGGGCACAGTTGTGGCATTTTTCTCACAATACAGTGGTGTAGGCACATTGTAGTTGAGAAGTAAAAATTGACCAGAGCATGGTTTTGTTTGGTATATAAGATGACAGGAGAGGGAGAGATATTAGTAAAGAGTTACATACAGACAAAAAAGAAGAGAGAGAGAAAGGTGGGGAGAGAGAGAAGGAATGAATATGAGAAACAAAGTCATGATTAAGATAGTAGGCAGAAGTGTGGTTGAGAAATGCATTTTTGTTAGGAATAAATATCTCAATGAAATGAGAGTCTGGGTACGTTGCGTTCATTAATGATTATAAAAATAGCAGTGGTGGAGAGAGTGTTACTTATCAAGCCAGGAGTGAATAAGGGGTAATAACCAGGACATCAGCTGATACCCAAAAGTATAAACTGTCATTGGTAACATCTGATGGTCCATGTTTCAATGTAGTTCAGTTTTGAAGGAGGATGATAAAAGACATTTTGGATCTTTAAAAATCAAGACCAAAGAAGGTATCAACAACACTCAGACCTTTGAGAGAATTACAGCATCATGAGAAAGCTTTAAGTAATTACCCTGTGATTTAGAAGCTTTAGATAGACATGTTCTGATGTTAACATGTGTGCTGTGAATGAATGATTTGCATCTCTCCAAATGAGTGGTCTCTATGTGGACTTACTTTAGATATCAAGGATATCCATTTGATTTTTCAGTTTCTGTTTTTGTGTGCAGTTCAAATACTTTACCTTTCTCTGTATTTCTTAATATATCCTCAAGTTCTTTATTTTCTTGTGGTATAGTACCCTGCAAATCTCATTGTGTGATAAAATGAATCTCTTTCTGCAGGTGAAAAATGGGAAACGTATTTAGATTCCTCCTAGTGCCTCTAGTTTAAATATTGTTTTTACTAAACTGTAATTTTCGTATTAGAGATTTGTTTTCTGATTTTATAACTATTCCCATATTTATCCCAAATTATTGTGTAATATGTTTTAAATTGCCATGAAAATTTCTACCATATTTATATTTTAAGTAGCTGAAATTCATGTCAAAATTATATTGTCAATCATTATTACCACTGAAGGTTTTCCAAGTAGATCTTACTGCTAGTGTGTAAAAAAGTTAATTTTTCTGAACCTAAGTTAAAGAAAATGGAGACAATTAAAATAGGGAACAAAATGATCCATGTGGGGATATTTTCTCTATTCTGGAAGACAGGAAAGCTATATTATTAATTTTTTTCTATTCATTCCTTTAACATTTATTGAATACTTGCTGTATCTCAGGCCTGAAGTACACAGTGGGGTAATACATGTTTACTATTTCTCATTGCACATCTTGGTGGTAGTCTAAGTTTTTAGCTTCAAGCAACAGAAATGACTGTGTCTTGATTAAACAGAAAGAATTTTATTAAAATTATATTGGGAGGGTGCCTGGGTGGCTCAGTTTGTTGAGCGTCCAACTTGTGGTTTCAGCTCATCTCAAAATCTCAAGGTTGTGGGATGAAACCCCAAGTGGGGCTTCTTGTTGAGTGAGGAGTCTGCTTTGGATTCTCTCTCTCCCTCTGCCTCTGCTCCCCTCCCCCCAATAAATAAATAAATATTAAAAAATAAATAAAAATAAAATTATATTGAATAACTGATTTTATTGAGACATGGGTGCTATAGAACTAGAAACAACACCCAAATCATGCCAAAGATCTGTAACGATGATCCCATCGGAGAAACTGTGGTTTGATCACCCGCACCTCTGGCCCCGTGTACTGGATCCCCATGGCTACTGTAACAACGCTTACTCCTGCCAGAAACGACTCCCTGCTGCCCTTCTATTTTGTGTGTCTCACTTCCTGTTTTGCACATCATAAGTGTATCTGATTGGCAAATCTGAATCCTACCTGTAAGGGAGTCTGAAAGTGTAAGCATAGAAAATTATTAGCTTGTTTACTGGAAGAGGTCTTTTTCTCCAGATAAACTCCTACGTTTAATAAGAAAGCTATTCAGACATCCATGGGCCAAAACAAATGCCAGCTATGTGTTATGGAGCTTATTTTTTCTTTTATTTTTTCTTCCCTTTATGTATGATGATCTTAGCTTATTTTTAGCTATCTCCAACATTACCTCTTTCAAAATAAATTATACCAATGGAGGATTTTAATTTGTGATTTTTTAACCGTAGAGAACATGTCATTGATCATTTTGCTACATCCACTCACCAATTACATGTTGCTTAGTTAATATTTTATTTTAAAGTAATATACATTTTAATGCCAAATTAAAAGTGTTAAAAAGAAAATTATGAATTGTTACAATACAGAGAAAAATAATATGTCATGCCATAAATTAAAGTATCTCTAAACACAAAACATCATCACATTTATTTCAATTACCATTACTCATGGAATACTTTCAGCCACTGACTACCTCTCTCCTTTTTCACATTCCATGACAGACCACTTGTTACTGCTTCCCCTGTGCATTTTTGCCCCCTCCCTAAATGTTGCAGAAGGCTTTGTTTTTCTTCAAGTTTTGTCTTCAGCACTTCAATTAATGCCCAGCAATTAGCAGGTCCTCTGTAAATATTTGTAGATTAAGGTAATTCACAGAGCAGAAGGTAATGTAAAAGGGAAGAATTTTCTTAATCTGTAACAGTTCCTTAGTGCTGAGGTTTCGATGCTGGATACTATTACACTTTACATTTATTTTGAGAAGACTTTATCCAAAGACTGAGCCGAAGTATTTGACATAGTATGTACTTAGCTCCTTCTGCTACGTAAAATATGAATTTCCAGGGAAATCCTGATATTTTGGTTAAGTTTACTTTTCTTGGATGTTACAAAAACATAAAATCTTTTCATGTATTCCTTAATCGCATAAATAATTATAAAATACCTGGTTAACTCCGGATTATATATGCATGACAATTTTCTGCATCCATATAAATATTTTAAAGCTTTGACTTATCCATTATTTCTTTCTGTTTATAACAGTAAAAATCAGTGGGGGTTTAAATCATAAACCAGATAAATAAAAATGCAAGATAATATTTGGACAAGTGCTAAATTATGTAGTCCTGCCTGTAAAAAGCACTTAGTAAATATCTGATAAATAAAAAATATGTAATTTCTACATGTAACTACTTTGAAAGGCATTGCTCATTGAACGTTTAATATGTTACTATATTGTTTCTAAATGTTACTAAATGTTACAAAATGTTTAATATGTTACTAAGTTGTTACTAAATTTAATATTTTTATTAATTAATTACTTAATTAATAAATTAATTAATTAACTAAATTAATTAATTACTAAATTTAATGTTTTAAAATTTACTAAATTGCTATTTTTGGCATCTTAAGGCATCATTTAATTTTTTTAAATGTATTAAAGCAGTTTAATACTTTGCTTCTAAATACTACTTACACTTAAGAAGTTAAAACAAGTTAAACTAACTTTGTCAGGATACCAGGAATGATTACAACACTGATTGTAAATTGTGTCAATAAGTCACTATATTTGTTTAGATTTAGAATATCTCTGAGGAGGTTTAAATGAGCTGAAACATTTAAATTTAGGGAACACCGGGGACAACACTTGTTTTAGGAGTTTAGAGCAGGTAGCTATGTGTTTAGAATTTCATGATTTTTTTTTTTCAGGTTATTTTAAGAATAAAAAAAATAAAAGAAAAAACAACATTCTGTGATTTGTTTTTTCTCTCTGAATTGTTCTGCCAATCTCTTTAAATCCTAGTGTATCTGAGACAATATAATAACTCCCACACAGAGTTGTTTGGATAAGTTACTTGTTATGTGACAGGTCCAAATTAAATAACAGAAGGAAACTCTTGACAGCAGATGTCAAGAGAGCCATTGTTTCTCCATAATAAATGTCATAATTTCATAGAAGACATCTAATGGGGAAAAAGCACCTTTACGTATTAGTGTCTTACAGTCCTTTAGCAAAACTGGCACCTGATTAAGTGACCTTGTCTACCTTTAGCAAATCTTTCAAGTGAATTCCCTTTTCATTCTCAAATGTATTTCCCTATTACCCTGTTATCTATTCAAATGAAACTAAAAGAATTGTTAAAGGAGACAGAATATTGCAGTGGAAGTAATAGTGACTTGAAATTTGAGCTTAGACACTTACTTACGGAACTATTCAGCCTTTCTTGGATTGGTATCTTAATCTAACACTCGCAGCTAAAATCTGAACTTGTGAAATGGTTTTATTTAACTCTAGCTTCAGTTCCCTCATGTATAGAATAGAGATGACAAAAATTATTGACAGGTGTGTTCTGAGAATTAAATGAGATGCAACTTTAAAAGCACCCACTAGGGGTGCTTGGGTGGCTCAGTGGGTTAAGCCTCTGCCTTCGGCTCAGGTCATGATCTCAGGGTCCTGGGATCGAGCCCCACATCAGGCTCTCTGCTCAGCAGGGAGCCTGTTTCCCTCTCTCACTCTGCCTGCCTCTCTGCCTACTGTGATCTCTCTCTCTTTCTGTCAAATAAGTAAATAAAATAAATAAATAAATAAAAGCACCCACTATTGCTCCGCACATAAAAATTGACAAATCAATACGGGCTACTTGCTCTTTGTTCCTTAAGGTGTAGGGTGAGGGAGAAAGCCGGTTCTACACTAACCTGCCAGCCACATATCCAGCCACATATCAATAACTGATATAGTCCTTTATAATCCTTTATGTACAGCAAAATCACTTAATGAATTTTCCAAAAATCCAGATGTCTAGATGTTACCTCAAATACTCAAAAATATTTTCTTGAGAAAATAGTAGTGAACAAGTAAATAACAACAAAAAACCTACCTTTTGGCTTAATGTAGATTTTACGACTATTTTTTAAAATTATTTATTAGATGTTAAGCATTTAATTTGAACTATTTCAATTTATTTCCTTCAAAACCTTAAGAGGTTGTACTGCAGTCATCCTGTTATTCACATAAAGAAACAAGCATCTCTGAGAAGTTAAATATCCTCTCCCCATCTGCACAGTGAATACACTGTTGGGGGAAGCCCGGCTCCAGAGCATGTGAGTGTGAGTATGCTATCCTCTCAAATTACATAATGGACAGGAATATGAAGAATCTGTTTTCCTAAAGGAAACAAAATGGCCTAACTGGACATCAGGTTTCTGCTTTTCCTCAGTGGAAACTGTTAACTGGTACCACTCTTTTCACCTATTCAACTCCCCAGATCCACAGGAGCTAGAAAAATCGCTGTAAGCTTGTGACACCACAGCAGAAAATGGTTTCTCCCCTTCCTTCCTTCTTACTTTGAATCATTTTACTCGTGTTGTGTTCCGGGCCTCCATCTTTTATTTGCCTATCTGATGTTCTCCCTCTTTGCTTCTGTTGGCCCCTTCACCCTGTCAATGACTGTGTACGACCCCACTGAGTTATTGATTTTCTGTAGCCTCAATCTTCTGTCTTAAATCCCCTCATTGCCTCCATTCTTTGTCTCAAAGATACTGTGTCACTAATTCAGTCATGATTTATAAGAGGTCTGATCCCAAATTTCTAAATCCAGTGGATTATTTTAAGTCACATTTTACTTGATTTTCGTGATGGCACTTGATCCCACTTTCTTTAAGAACCACGCTACATTGATTTTTTAATTACCCATCCCTGTCGTATGAATCCGTATCTGTGGTTTTCAGGTGTCTGCAGCCTGTTGCCTATGAGGCAACCCATCCTAGATGGCCTCACAGGTTACTTTGTGTCTAGTTTCATTATCATTCATTTGTACTCGTTCTACTGCTCAACCACTGGCCACCCATGCGGATGCTTAATTTATAAACCTCCAAGTCCTACTTATCTCTCACATTCTAAAATGATTTTGTACCTAAAGTTTAGTTTATCATGCTTTTAACACCACTGTTTTAGAATCTCTCCTTTTCAACTGCACTGATATCAAATAGTTTTTGATGTAAGATAGTTGTTTCACACATACTTACTTGAAAAATAAATAAGCAAATGAATCTTATTGAGAGAAAACTATCATTCTGAATTTGGAAAAAATAAAAGTGTTATTGTTGTGAAGGAAGAAAAGTGAAGTAAGGACACTAGAACTACTCGTTAAACTCCCAATCTTGGAAGTATAATATTTTGGAGCAGAAAGGTGGACAAAACCCATTATTTGTATTATTGCAGTTTTGAGGGGAATGATACTGAGTTTGTTAGTAAATATGTGCTTTCCAGGGCAGTTGGGGGGAAAGAAAACGAATTCCACAGGTACAAGCAAAACAATTTATTGTTCTTGAAGGAATTGGGAGAAACTCCTGACCTGTACTGCTTTAAGCTGAATATAGAAAATACAAATGTCTATTTACCCTTGTTTTATCATTTTTTGTCCTCAATTATTAGAGGATGGCATGCAGATTGATGACAATCAGTCACTAGCTATTGCTGCTGAAATATTTACTTTCTCTGTCTATTCTCCAGCTAAGCTGCTTGTGTGGTTGTCCAGTGTATTTGCGAACGTCTGTTGCCAGCTTTCCCTTAACATTTATTGGGTCAGATAGTTCTCAGTGCCTGTGTTGCCCCTGGTAATACAATTGGTCATTAAGAATAGATTTTTCCTTATTTGAAGTGTAATTTGGTTGAATTCTAAACAAATGTAAACAAACAAATAGCAGTAGTGACATCTTCCTTTCCCTTTTCCTTCTCTCCTAAAGATACATAAATCATTTGAGAGAAGAGAGTTTATTAAAATACTTGATGCTTGCTTAGAAATCCTTATCACAAATCCATTAATATTTTATATTCATTCTTCTAACACATACTTTTGAATTCTAGATCATATAGAGAATTTTAGGAGTCTTTGAATATTACCTTTCTTCTTTCATCAAATGATAAAATCAGTATTTTAGTCTCTTTTAAGCCCTCAGGGCAATTTTTCATTTGAGAGACTTGAGATTTAGATATCTCTGAACAACTGGGGTAAAAGGAGATCTGATATATTTCTTTACATTATTAGAAAACATGTAAAAATTTTCCACTCAAACTTGAATTGTTAGACTTCTTGCCTGAATATAAGAAAATACATAAATAACTTTAGAAGGCTATTTCACACTTTCATTTTTAGGCATTATTTATTCATTTAATTTTATTTGTAAAATATTTGCTCTGAAAAAGTCACTGTGTTTATTGCTGGCACACCATATGAACGCTGAATGATGTAATTCCTTCCCACAAGGAGCTAATGGTCTAATGGAGAAAGACAGGCATTGATTAAAGAGCCACATAAAAAACTATGAAATTAGAATTAAGATAAATGCAATAAAGAAGAAGGTGTATCATTTCATTATTAATGAAAGAGCTTCATTATTAATGCAGCGCATACTTATTGTGTGTCTTCTCTGTGTTAGGCACAGTTATATCCCAGGGTTGCAGAACTGAACTCAAAATTATTCTCCCCTCCAGTGAGGACAATGGTCTAGTCAGACAGATCAGAAAAAAAACCTCATTGGGAAGGGATAGTTGAGCTAAGATCTGAAGGAAGTGTCAGATAAAACCAGATGGAAGGAGGGGCTTTAGGAGAGAGAGTGCCATAAATAAAGATAACACCTACAGGGGAAGGCACAGTGGTAAGAAAGAAACAAAGTGCTTGAGGCATAAAAGATAGAGTGGTCACAACTGAAGGTGCAGAGATAAGGAAAGGATGGATTAAGCCAAGACTTAAATGTTGTGTTAAGCAAGCGGGTCATCCAAAAAGCAACAGGAAGTCAAGTCATTTTAAATATGACCAAAACTTTTTTTTTTTTTCTTTTTAAGGTACTCCTGCCTTATAAAGCAGCACAGAGATTAGAGAAGGATAAAAGTGGCAGCAGAGAAACCCGCCAGCACAATGCCCTACTTGGCCAAGGGAGAGAGGATTGTGGTTTGGGCCAGGCTGTTGGTCTCTCAGTGGAGAGAACTAAGGTGACTTGTTACAGATTTAGCAGAAGATAATGACAGGATTTGGAGTATACTGGAGGTAGAGATGAGGGAGATGTTATCAAGACTGATTCTTGGGCTTCAGACTTGCATTCCTAGACAAATGAGTTTGAAATTCACTAAGAGATGTTTTACAGAGGGACTTAATTTGATGGGTGAAGGCAAAAAGTTAAAATTTTATCTTTGAACAATCTAAGTTTGAGACATCTTTTACCTGTTTAATTTGAGCTGTTACATAGTTGGTTATCCAGGCTTACAGTCTGGAGCAGCTGTGTTGGTTAAAGATATGGTAAGATATCCCTATCTTTTTGAAACCACAGGAGTGAATTAATGGGAATGATTATCTAACAGAAGCAAAATGTAGCTGATGAAGTCTATTTGCAAAAAGATCCCCACATGTAATGGCTGGATAGAAGAAGACGAGGTGGCAAAGCCGGCAGAGAGGTTGTAGCTGAACATACGGGAGCAAAACAAAGTGTGAGCCGTGTGAAACAAGCCATGTGATCCATGACAGCCAAGGGAATAGTGTCTGAAGGGCATGGGCTAGTTATTAATGTTGAACACTACTGAATAATAATTTTTTAAAAAGGCTGAAAAATGTCAATCGATTTGACAACACGGAAGTCTATGGTTGAGCTGTGTCCTAAATGATAAATAAAGGTATGCAAGGAAAAGAGAATGAAGGAAAACTTTCCCTTCATTCTCTTAGTAAAACATCTCTTAGTGAATTTCAAACTCATTTGTCTAGGAATGCAAGTCTGAAGCCCAAGAATCAGTCTTGATAACATCTCCCTCATCTCTACCTCCAGTATACTCCAAATCCTGTCATTATCTTCTGCTAAATCTGTAACAAGTCACCTTAGTTCTCTCCACTGAGAGACCAACAACCTGGCCCAAACCACAATCCTCTCTCCCTTGGCCAAGTAGGGCATTGTGCTGGCGGGTTTCTCTGCTGCCACTTTTATCCTTCTCTAATCTCTGTGCTGCTTTATAAGGCAGGAAAAAAAATAAAAAATAAAATAAAATAATATAATAAAGTATGGGGATAAAAAAAATCTCATCAAGAGGTAATGAATTGCGTTTTTGCTTTCTTTTTTTTTTTTTTTACAGAGTGAGGGTAGGGGCAAGGAGAGGGGCTGAGAGAGAGAGAGAGAATCTTAAGCAGGCTCCATGCTCAGCACAGAGCCTGAGGGAGATGATCTGATGACCTTGAGATTGTGATCTGAACTGAAATCAAGAATCTGATGCTTAATCAACTGAGCTACCCAAGCACCCCTTCACGTTTTTATGTGAGTGGAGTTCAAAATTATGGTAGTGGGTTATAGAGAATGAAGGTGAGACAAAAAAGTAGCAGATTGAAAAACAGTGAAACACATGGAAATGCTTATGTATAAACATATATATTACATATGTGTATATGTATATATATACATGTATATACTGTTATTCATTTATATATTCATTATAAACTATTTTATTCTAAAAATAAACTTCTATGGTTATGGATCATGCTGAGAGAGAGAATCTATTAAAATAATATTAGAAGTTTGGGAATATCAAGACAGCAAAAAATAAGGTCATAAAGATATAAAGGAATAGAGATATTGGCACAACAGATACAGAAATGCATTCTAGAATGACACACTTACTTGTCAGATGGTGGCTAAAATTTTGTCCAAGTGTTCTGGCAATCAGTGCAAAAATAGATACACACCTACTTATATGACTGATTAGCATTAATAAGCTATAAACAAACAGACTTTTAGTTTAGTTGTGTCAATATAATTGATTCTCGGTGGGTGGTGGGATTGCGTCATCATCCTCAAATTATTTCACCCCTCACATCTGACCCACCCAATAGAATCTGCCTTCACTACCTCTAAACCACATCATAAAAACTATGAGCATCTCTCCATAGCCTCTACCACTATTTTAGTTCATGGTACAGATTATACCATGTGTGCTAGAGAAAATTCAGGGATGGCGCCCTGAGATTCCCATCAACTGGTATATAAGCTCCAGACGATGATATGAATAATAGTAACATAGAGATAAAATGAAAGATATTTTGTAACTTATAACAATCTTTGCCTTGAGTGTGGATATAACACATATATATGATATATTATCATTACCATGATCAGGTTACATCATATAGCAAAGCTCAAAGAATTTTAATGAGATAATTCAAGACCCTAATCAGTTGAATTTAACTTAAAAGGAAGATTTCCCCAAGTTGATCTACCCTAATTGGTTGACCCCTGCAAAAGAAAATCTAGAGGTAAGAAACAAGAAGCAGCAAAGTTCTCCTGCTGGCCTTGAAGAAACAAACCACCATGTTGTGAAGAGAGCCACATGGTAGAGACTGATGGGCAGACTTTAGGAGTTGAGGTCCTCAGTCCTACAATCATAAGGCAGCGATTTCTACCAAAAACCAGTGAGCTTTGAAAGGTACCCAAGTCCCAGATGAGACTGCAGTCCTAACCAACATCTTCATCTTGACTGCACTTTTATGGTCCTGACATATATACACACACACACACACACACACATATATATATATAAAATATATATGCTATATATAATACTATCAATATTATATTACATATTATTATCATTGATATATTATATTAACATTATATATTATATAAGTATAATATATTAATAACATTAATACATCTATATACTATGATATGTAATTTAATATAACATATTACATATATATGTATACATATATGTGCATGTGTGTGTGTGTATACATATTACCCAGTGTCCTAACCCACAAATACTGTGAGGTGGTAAATGTATACTGTTTTTTGCCTTCTGAACATGTGCCATTTGGTTACTCAGATTTTAGCAGCTGGAAGTAGGGCAACTGTCATAAATATCTAAGATGTTGGAGTGGTTTTGGAACTGGGAAGTGGCTAAAGACAGGAGGACTTTTGTGGATTATGCTATAGAAACCCTAAATCACTTTAGAGAAGGTCTGTGTCATCTACATCAGGCTACTGTCCTAATCTGGATTTAGAGCTAACGTTGCCAGTGCAGGCTCAGAAGGAGATGAGGAGTAGCTTCTGCTGCTGGGAACCAAGAGGGGGGATACCTGTTATAGTTGTGGCAGAAAACTTAAGGAAATTGTGTCTTGCAGCTATGTAGAAAGTAAAATTTGTGAGAGATAAAGCTGGATAGACAGCCAAAGGGACTATTAAGTAAAATGTTAAAAGTGACTATAGTATAATGTGAAAGGAAAGATAAGTTGAAGGAAGAACTATTAAAAAGAAAGGAACCAGACTGGATCACTTTAAAAAAAAAAGTTTGCCTTTCCATTTGAAAAAGATGCTGACATCAGAAATGTCTGCAAAAAATCTGTAGTATAAACAAAACAAAACAAAACTATGTGAGTACAACCTTTTGTTTAACCTCAGATAGGGCAAAAGATCAGAGTAGTCAGTCAGTCACAAAAATTATATTTTCAAGAGATGAAGGATGTGTCTCACATACCTTCTTCCCCAAACCAGAGGCCTCTAGAAGCTTAAAGGCATTGTCCATTAGCCATTTGAGCAGAAGCCCAAGATAGAGACAAGATTTTCTCAAAATGATCTGGGAATGTGGCTTTGGCAAACTCAGTGAAATTTACACAAGACCCACAAAGATTTTGAGAAATTTATTTCAACAGAAACACTGACAACGTAAACTAAAATAGGCAGAATACAAAAATGAAAGGTTTGGGGACCCACAAGAATTCTGCTGATAGGAAGCAATCTGTCAACATTACTCACCTTCAAGCATGTTCTACCTTTCATGAAAAAGTAAGGAAGACTCAAAAGTCAGAACCAAGAGCCTAGCCGTAAGCCTAGAGGATTTCACCCAGGCATTGAAACCTAATCGAGGGAAATCCAACACTTCCCCACTGGATTTCGGAACTATTATGGACCAGGTGATTCTTTCTTACTCTTTATTTCCCCCCACTTAAGTGGAGTATCTACCACAGCTATCTCAGGCCTTTCTTCTTGTCGTTGGGAGTGTTGTGCAGGTATAAATGGACTCTTCAGTTTCATGGGTCCACAGGTAGAGAGGAGTCTTGCCCCAGGATCTGTGCATTTACATTACACCTGGGAGCCTCATCCAGGTCTCATTTAGAGGGTAAGATTTTGGACTTTGAGTTGATGAGATTTAGACAAGATTTTGGACATTAAGTTGATACTATAAATATGCCGCTTGAGGCTATCTTGGGAAGGGGTGAACACACTTTGCAAGGTAAATTATTAGATGCCGAGGGGGACTGTAACAGGTAGAATTCTCAGATGGCCCCCAACGCTTGGGCTCCCTGGTGTACATAACTTGCATAACTTCCTCCTCTTGGGTGTGGGTGGAACCTGGGACTGTGATATGAGAATTATCATTCTCATAATTTGGTTATCTCAGGAGGAAAAGGTGAAGGGATTTTGCAGATGTAATAAAGGTCCCTGTCAGTTGAGGTTTAGTTAATCAAAAAGCGATTATTTGGAGTAGACTTGGCCAAATCTGTTGGATCCTTAAAGAAGAGTCTAGAGCTCAGAGATTCTTTCTCCTACTGTCTTTGAAAAATGAGACTGCTGTAACTTCTACAGCTTTAAGGAAATCAATCCTGCTAACAAATACGTGAAATTTGAAGATGAAGCTTCAGCCCCAGCTGTCACCTTTATTTTTGCTTAATGAGATTCTATGCAAAAGATCTAGCTAAGGCATGCCAGGACTCCTGACTCTTGGAAACTGAGAAATGATGCTAATCTTTTAAGTTGGTGGTAATTTGTTATATGGCAATAAATAATAAATAAATGGTGCATTACTATAATAACTTATTTACTGGTTTCCCCATGGTTTTTGTTCAAGCTATTCCTTAAAATATAACATATTTATATCATTAAAATAAAATTAATATTATGGTATTCTCTGCTTAAAGGTCTTCAATGGTTTTACATTGATCTGCAAGTAAATCATATGCATAAGGAAAAAATAAACAAAAAAACAAAACAAAACAAAAAAACTACAAGATCTTTGCATTTGAAATTCTGATGATTTACCAGGTTTAGATATAAGCAGTTTTTCTCTTCCTTCAATGCTTCAAATACAAGTTACTTCCATCCAATTATCTGATGACAACTAATTCTTTTCCAGTGAAGGGTTTTCACTCAAGTTATTCCCTCTCAGGAGTGTTTTTAATTTTTAAAGCTGTTTTCTTAACCTTTCTTTTTTTAAAGATTTTTTAAAAATTTACTTATTTGACAGACAGAGATCACAAGTTGGCAGTGAGGCAGGGAGAGACAGAGAGTGAAGCAGGCTCCCTGCTGAGCAGAGAGCAGGATGCAGGGCTCCATCCCAGGACCCTGAGATCATGACCTGAGCCAAAAGCAGAGGCTTAACCCACCGAGCCACCCATTTCACCCCTGTTTTGTTAACCTTCTAATGCACTTTTCTTTGCTCGTTGTTACCTTTTGAACAACCTTTCCTATCTCCCTGTGTAACTTGATATGCCCCAACAATAAACATAAGAAACATCTCCTCTATGCTTTTCCAGAACTTTGTAATACATATAACAACTTGTTATTACTTGTTCCATTTATTTATTTATTATGTCTCCTCACTACATTGTAACTATGTATTCTGTCTTTCTTATTTAGAACTACGTACTAAAAAAATATACTTTAATTGAATGCAATCAAATTTTTAAAACAAACATCACTATTCCTAGAAGTGAAGCTGGAGGAAAATATTGTCCAAGGACCTCAACGGAACAGAGTGTACTGCAGTGCAGATATCCTCAAAAATATGCTTAGAGTAACTATAGAGTCAAATGTTTTTTTCTAATGCCATTTAATAGGCTTATGGTATCATGGCAAACCTCAGTTCTACTAAAGTGACTTCACGCCCTGAGGTGAGAATTAATATGATTCTGTATAAGTATCAAGCTTATGTATATAATCAAAGAGTAATTTCTAATGCATGTCATTGAACTGACATAGTAGATGGCCTTCATAAAATCTTTCACATTATTTTCTTATTTGATATTTTGGTAAGCATTGAGTGCCAGAGAAAAAAAATAAGCTTCTTTTAATATTGTTAGAATTAGAACACCTTGATTTGTAAATTAGTGTTATTGTTGACATATTTTAATTAAAATACAAAAGAATCCCTGCTTGACTTAATCTTTATAAGAAAGTGGATCAAAAGGTAATTGCAATCAAAGTCAAATTTGTTATCAAAAAGTTAAGTTTAGTTTAATCTAAGAAATCAAAGACTTTCAATGCTATAATAATAAAGCAATGGTCTACAAATATTTCTGAATAAGTACTAATTAGTAAATCATTGACCACATACACCTAATAGAGCTATATTATTTATTTATAAATTGGATGTATCAATAGCTTTGCTAATATAGGTTGAAGATATATATTTCACAAATGCTTAAAATCCTAAAATAATGAGATAAAAATTACACATACTTAAATGCTTAAGTATAAAACCCTTTCATTCTTAAGAACTTTGTGTTTTGGATACTCAGTTTTCAATGGACATGCTCTTCAGGATGACTTACGTAGATCTTAAAGAATGATATGCACCCTTGGCCAGGGTAATCTTTAACAATAAAACATTTAAGTCTACACTTCAAATAGACTTTTAGAAATGTTTAATATTTTGGCAGACCTCCTTTTAGATCTGGTTATATTGTTATTTTTATTTTAAAATATGGCAAAAAGTAATAGTAGGAAGACAATTTTCATCTAATTGCTTTCACATTTAATATCCTTAATTTTGTGTAAGATTATTCAATCATTTGACTACTTTGTATAATGAGTAGTTTAAACTAGAAAATGCAATCTGCCTATTCCCTTAAACTTTGATACATTAAAGTCTGAGAAAATTTACAGTGAGAGTGCCACTATCATGCATTTTCCATGACACATGATCATCTGGAATAGGCCAGTGATGGACCTGTTTGACTACTGTATTAAATAGCAAGAAATACTTCTATTGTCATTCCATTTTAGATAGGATATCAAAATAAATGCAGTTTTCTACAGGTTAATGAAATAGTGCCAGAATTTGCAGGGATATGTCACTCTGGGACTATTTCCTTTAAGTGGGGGTAGCAATAATGTTATCTAGATATCAATTTTTAGTGTGCAAATTTTAAAATCCAAATTCCTGGGATCGCTTCTAAGAGATTTTTAACTGGTCTTTACTATCAGCATTATTAGCATACACTATGGGTAATTCTGATGCAGTATCTCTTTCCACCACAATTTAGGAAGTATGGTTATAGTACTGTTGAGATAAGAAAAATATTAATAAGAAGAATATTATCAGTTTTATGCAGAGAATGGTTTTGGAGGAAACACTGAGAAAGTTTCAAAGACTGATTAGGAATCTGGAGCAGCAGAACCGGAGCTGAGAAATGATGAATCCCTGGATTCTGAGAGTACTATTGGGCTGTGAGAAGATGTATACATGAAATACTTATGAGGTCAAATAAACATGAACATAGGATTGAAGATCAAGGAAAAAATAGTCCTAAATATCTCCCAGGTTTCAAGCTTGAGTTGAGGCACACTTCACTGTCAAAATCAGAGATGAGGGAATATGCATATCTTAGGAAAAAAACAAGTTTACCAAAGAAGAATATGCATAAGAGAAAAGGATAAAAACTGTAATTTTATATAGCCCCAGTATTCAACTGAATGGGATGAAGAAAGATAGTGGGTAAGGGTATGAGAAAGAATTTCAGAGTTCTATGCAAAACCATTAGATTTTAGAAATTAAAACAGGAAAAATGCATATTGGATGCCTACTAAATAGAAATAGGGTGTTGTTGAAAGTTGAATTTAGGACTTTAGGATGGCATTGTTGACTTTAATGGAATTAATACTGTGGCGTTGAAAGCCAGATTACTTTTGATTGAGGGGAAGGGAAACAGGGAAAAGAAATGGACTAACCTCATGAATATTAATCCTTAGGGAACCTTACTCTTTCGAGAGTATTGATTAAGAAGGAAAGGTAGGAGGTGAGTTTTTGCTAGAGAATGACTCGGGTTATAAAGAAGCGGAGAGCATAGAATATGTATACAGACTGAGAAGAGATATGGAGTGGAAAAGAAATGGTTAGAAATAGAATATTGGGACAGACACACTTAACTTACTTAGGACTTCAGATTAGACCAGCTTCCTAGAAACTGTGGTTACTGCCTCTTCAGACTCTAAAAAGTGACTAAAGGAAAGAAGGGATATTGGGACCAGCTTTCAGAGGTGCTGAATGCTAAATGATTTTGCTCAGACGTGGACTCTGCGAACAAACAAACAAAAAAACAAACAGCAAAATCAGACCTGTAAATGCAGAGAAAGGATGGTTGCCAGAGGGGAGGAGGGTAAGGGATTGGGCAAAATGGATGAGGAGGAGTGAGGAGAGGTAACAGGCTTGCATTTAAGGAATGGATAAGTCATGGTAATAAAAGGCAAAGCATAGGGAATATAGTCAATGGTGTTGTCACAGGGTTGTATGATGAGAGATATTAGCCACACTTGAGGTGAGCACAGCACTAGTCTGCCCATGGGTTCCTTGTTCCCCTGCCTCCTTGCAGACACACCCACCCCTTGGTTCCTACCATGAACCCTCAAACCCCTCCTGTACCTTCTTATCCTGAGAGTCCCTGACCAACCACCGAGACTGGAAAACTTCTCTCTGAGCTCTCCATCGAATTCAGCTCAGCAGCAGAGAGAGGGGCATACCTTGATGTATATTTAATAAAAAGCAAACAGGCTTTTTATTTTGTAATCAACTCCCAGGGGGTAATTAACACACTCTAGATGTTTCATAATGTAAACCACCCAAAGTTTGCTGGAAACTTATTTTATAATTAATAAGTCACTGATGCAAAAGAATGAGAATATTCAAAGGGCACTTGGTAAAATACGGCTTTGTCCTGAAGGGCAGGGAGAAAAGGTCATGGCTTAAAGGATGCTCAGAGAACAGCAAAGAGTCTGAAGAGTAAACAATTTATGGGTGCCCACGCCTGTCCCCTCCCCCAACCAGTCAGCCAAGAGTAGAGAAGTTGAATCACTATGTTGTATACCTGAAACTAGTGTAACATTGTGTGTCAACTACAATCAAAATTTTTAATTAAAAAAAAAACAAACTTGGATTCAATTGCCTGTGAATAGCAGATAACTCATTTAACAGACCAAAACATGTCAGATAAGTTCAGTATCGAAGCTGAATTGGAAAACAAAAAAGGAGAGAGGTGAAAACTTTTGCACAAAGCAGCATGCTCTCTATGCTCTCTCCAACAGGTAATACTATTCCCCCTCTCCCTCTCTCATTTTTAAGAGCACTTTGTAGGAGAAAGACAAATCATACATTCAACTGAAAAAGCCATCCTTGCATGTTTATAGCAAGAAGTTTTCTCTTATTTTTATGCTGGGAATTAGGTGAATTTTGCAATATTCTGACATTGCAAGACTGAGATAGATAAGCCAAGGGAGAATGGTTAATTTAGAACTTGGTGGATTTGAGTTAAGCTGTTTTCAACACTTTTAACTCCAGTTTAGTTCCACCTTTTTCACATTTTTCCTTAGAAGAGCAATCTATGGCAGAAGGCAAGGAACAATGGGCATCCCAGGGAACCCCCGCCCCTCCCCTCCCCCCAAGGGAAATCAGGAAAACTTAAGTCTGTTTTTATGGATAAACTCCACTGAATTGAGAGAGAGGTATGTAGAGTGTTTGGGGGAAGTATTGAGAAGATAAACTTCTCAGAGTTAAGACCACTGAGAACAGGTGCAGCTATCACCACAGCGATAAAGGCAGTAAAAATACCCATTTTATATTAAAGGAGGTGGTTTTGTTCTCAAATCTCACCTGATTGTTCCAAAGTGAACCTTCTCTACTGCTTTAAAGAGTTTTAGGGCATTTTGGAACACGGAAGAGAACAAAGGGAAGATAAATAGTGCATCAGCCTGTGTGTAATCACAGAGTGATGGGCAACTGGCTAGACCTGTAGAAATCAATGGTCCTGGTCAATCAGAAGACTTCTTCACTGGCCAGAGGTTAGGAGTGACAAAGGCAACCCAGAAATATGATAGGACTGAGCAAACTTAATGTACCAGGACCACTTATGTTCCAACTGTGACTGATGTGCATGTTTACACCAATTCATTTTTTTGCACAGGTTTCTTCAATTAATTTCTTATATTGAATAACAGAAGCCACCAAGATATAACTCTCTTTGGTATTTTTTTTTTTTTTTTGTCTTGGAAACATCTTAGTCACTGCTATTGGTCAGAATATGCAGCTACCCCTAGCTGTTATTTTTTTTTTTTTTAAAGATTTTATTTATTTATTTATTTGTCAGAGAGAGAGAGAGAGAGAGAGAGAGAGAGAGTGAGCACAGGCAGGCAGAGAGGGAGGCAGAGGGAGAAGCAGGCTCCCTGCCGAGCAAGGAGCCCGATGTGGGACTCGATCCCAGGACGCTGGGATCATGACCCGAGCCGAAGGCAGCCGCTTAACCGACTGAGCCACCCAGGCGTCCCCCTAGCTGTTATTATTAGCCAAACTCTGGAACCACTGGCTCTCTCAACCATACTAAGCCAAATTTCCTAAAAACCACGATCCCTCTCTATGTATCTGCTTTGGCTTCTGGTAATACAACTTTGAAGAGGTCCTCTTGTACTTGAAATTCATGACTATTATAAAAATAATAAGTAATACAGGGCTGGCTTCTGTATTTATATCTGTCTCTAGTAAGAGTATTAACATTTAAGCAACTTAATCAAATCATAACATCCCTATTGAATCTGGTATCAGTACTAAGAAAAAGAGTGTATCATTCAAGAAAATCATTCAGATATTGTTCTCTTCTCCTGTCACTACTGACAAGTTGCATAAGCCACTGGAATTTCTCTTTCATTGCTCATTGTTCTACCCACTGCTTTTATTGTTCTGTTTCAAGTCAACTTAACCAATATCTGCACATAACAGTACTAAATTAGTCTTTCATTCCCTCTTTCCCTTCCCCATGTGTACCTTCCTTTTCTCTCTTTTCTTTTTGAATGAAAAACTGTGATTAAAAATTCCCAGGGCAATCAAACAAAAATTTAAACTCTGCAGAATCACAAAGATGGCAAATGATAGACAGTGAAATGTTTTTTCTTCGTGTTTGCTAAATCAGATGTCCAGGGAATTAAAACATGTTAAGAAAAAGCTCATTTCTTTATCCCATAAACTTTTGTATAAACCAGATAAATATTTTACGTTGGGAAATACTGAAGTATTAAGGGAAAAAAAAAACCACTTTCATGGGTTAGGAAGCTGGGGTCAAGAGCTATAGATTTTTATTCTAAAATAAAAAGCTAAAAATGTTACTGTATTACAGCAGCACGCAAGATGATATTTTCAAAGATCAGGCTATTGACAGTTGTAGAAGCACCAGCCACAGACAGAGATCATCGATATAACTTCAAACCTGACATTTGATAAGCTGTTAAACACTGACTGCTATGGTAAGGAAGTGCTGTCAGACGCCATGCATTACGCATAAATAAACTAATTTTCATGGTGCCATCGCGAAATATGTCAGGCATAAAGGTGGAAAAGTCGATGTGCACTGAAGTAGCTTCAGTCTTGTCCCAGCAAGAGATTATGGGCTACTGATGAGATCGCATCAGGTCACAGATAATGTGAGCTGAACTTCACAGGAAATCGGTTAGAAGTAGGTTAAACCATTTTCAGCGATGCTGTGCGACCCTGTGGCAGTGACTTCTAACCCATCAGCAGACAATGCAAATTGTATTCTTTAGTCAAAGATAAAATTGAGACTTCTTCAGGTGATCTATATTCCTTGTCTCAAAGAATTAAAATGACAATGATTCTCTGCGGTGTTAGAATATTTCATTCACCTGAGAGAATATTTTGGATGTGTATCAAATGGTATGTGAAAGTAGAGTACATTCATACCTAAACACGTATTCTAGATGACAAGAAGTAACAGCAATTCAGCGAGAGTTTCATCAACAAAGAGAAGCATTTTACAGATGAAGACATCAATTGACACAAAGAGTGATGAACTATTGACACAACATGATGCTTATATTATGCATTTATGGAATATTATTTTTGTAGCTTTGGAAAAATGTTATTTTTAGAAAATCAAAGGTAAATGTATAAATATATAATTTCCCAGAAATTCCTTGACTCTCCTTAAAGCTCTATAGGCAAAGATATAGTCTTTAAAAATAATAGTATTACTGATCCCGAGACGCATTTTAGAGTCTTGTAATACATCATCATTGTAATCCGAGGAGGGAAAACCAAATCTAAATAACTTCCTTATTGGAGTTAAAAATTAAAAAAGTAAGAGGATGATAAATTTCAATCTTATTACTATATGCATTTTTGAGTTCCATCTTAAATTACAGAAAATCATCTTATCTAATTTCAAGTACATACACAAAATGATAAAGTCCCCTGACAATTATTTAGCGCCACAAGGCTTTCTGTGTACATGAACTCGAATTCAATTGCTCGCAAATCATACGTCAAACAAATAATCTAGTCTCTAAATCAAAGCCACCTACAAATTTAGGAAATGTGGATGATATAATGAGTGTCATATTTTGAAACAGTATTTTGACAAACACAAATCACAACTACTAATATTTCAAGTGAGAGTGAGCTGGCAAAACTGAAAGCTCAGCTCCTTGTGAGAAGAGTAACAGGAGTAGTAAATTCTGGAGAGTAATAAAAAGCTTTCATAAAGGGTCATCAATAGAAGTCAACCTTTAGAAGCCAAACATTAAAAAATGCAAAATGAATATGATGTAGGTTTTTCAAAAAACTTCTTTAGAAACACACACACACCTACACATATTTTTTTTCCAAATCAGATAATGGTGTACATGTGCCAAAGTCCTTAACATTACAGTGTAAGATAAAAATCAGTTGGCTATGAACACAATTCAACCAGAAAATTCAAACAGAAACAAGGCAATAAAGAGAAACTCAGTAATCACGAATAAAAACAATTAGAGCAAATAATAATTTTATAGATTGTGTGAATGTTATGTGTGTCAGCAGAGTTCACATATATTATTAATCTTGGTACAATATTCGTCTTATTGTGATGAGTCACACTTTCTTCTTATTCTGGCAAGAAAAATAGTAGCATGTTTATTTTGTTTCAATAAGGTAAAAGGAATTGTTTTGAATTTAACATCAAGGCTTACTTGATGATGCCATAAGTATTATTTTGTTTAACCTTTTCATATTTTTTGGCTTTAGATAGTTGTAACTTACTCCAGAATCAAAACTAAATATTTAATGTTTACAGGGAAAGCAAGCTAAAACTGTGCCATCAACAGTTGGTTTCACTCTACACATTTTATTGACTGTCTACTATATACTACCATATATACAGGTTTATTTGCTTATCCCTATGGTGATCTTTCTAGTACTATAATAAGAACTATTAGACTCATTTCTTTTTTTATCTAACCAAATTACTCCATGTAATATACATCGTGTATATTCCATAGAAAACATTTGTACAAATATTGGGCTTTGGGTCAGGGAAATATAGAATATTGGGTTTGAGTCAGGGAAACATGTATTTAATATACTATAAATAAAAATTTTTAGAAGACTGGGGCTCCTGCATGGCTCAGTCAGGTAAGCACCAGAGTCTTGGTGTTGGCTCAGGTCATAATGTCCTGGTGCCCTGTCGTGAGAGCCAGCCCCCTGTCCATATGATTCTCTCTCTCCTCTCCCTCTGCACCACCCTCACACTATTCCAGTGCACACATATGTGCTCTCTCTCTCTCTTTCTAAAAAAAGTTCTATAAGACTAATGAGTTAGAAAAATACATGATGTAAGTCACTGATTTCAACAGGCATAGAATGTAGACAGGTTAAGTATCACCAGGTAGATTTCTGGGCAAGTGGAAACTGAGAGGTAAGAGTATAAATGTTTGGGAACACCTGGGTGGCTCAATAGGTTAAAGCCTCTGCCTTCGGCTCAGGTCATGATCTCAGGGTCCTGGAATCGAGCCCCGCATCAGGCTTTCTGCTCAGTGGGGAGCCTTAGTGGGAAGCCTTCCTCTTCTCTCTCTGCCTGCTTGTGATCAAATAAAATATTTAAAAAAAGAAGAGTATAAATGTTTGTTGAGAATTCTACCTGGTATACAAGGTATCAGTCAAAGCCATAGGTTTTTGATCAGTGAGACATTGCTATGTCTGCCAGGTGAATGTCCTCTTTGTGGACCAAGCACTTATGCCTGAATCAACTAGACTTGTAGCTGTGGGGACGGCAGAGTCAGCCCGTGGATCACTGTGAGTGGTATTAACTGGGGCCACTCCTGCTCGACTCCTTGGTCTTCAAACCCATGTGTTCTCCCTACAGGGGACACATGGTTAAAAAAAAAAAAAAAAAGTCTCTGAATTGATATGCATACTGTTCCCAGAGTATGGTAACTCCTTCCCTCATGGTATTGTTTCTGAGCTGGCTTTTATCAGGCCATCCCCATGCTTTAGCTGACGGGCAGCTTCTGGGTGGTGTGGTATGTGATAGGCATGTGAATCCCGAGGTGATGGGCCAACACCCCTAACTGTGTCTCTGTAGAAGGCATTCCTCCTCAGAGTCTGATATATGCTCTTTTGAGGAGGGTCTGAGTTAAGCATCTTTGCAACTGCCACATCATGTAACCTTTTAAATTTACTGTATCTCTCCTTTCAAAAAGGAAAAGAGCCCAATCATGACATATGATAAAACACATTGATAAAATTGGGATATGAATTAAAATAACTTGGAAGGAAAGAAAGAGGAAGTCAATTTGTTTACCATAAGGGAAAGCATGTTGTTGTAATTGAGGATCAAATATGGCCCTGAGCTTCCTGACAGCCATATCAAAATTAGTAATGGCATGCATTTCATAATTGTCATCAAGAAAAAGGGCAAGGAGCAATCTCTCAAGGATGATGACATTCTGTTACAGCAGTACATTTTATATATATATATATATATATATTTCTCATGCATTTCTCAAATATATATATATATATATATTTCTCATGCATTACCATTTAAAGAGGAAATCTATTGATAGAAGGAAGAATATTCTTTCCTGCAAATACTTATTTGACAATAAAAATGATTGTAGTAGGAAAATTTCCACAGCCTCAGTTAAAAACTAGAAATAGAATTTTGCTATATCTACTAAGGAAATGAATTAATAACTTAAATACTTCCCAGTAAATAAATCTCAACTCCAACTCTTTTCACTGGGGAATTTGACCAAATGTTTAGAAAATAATTAATGTCCACTCTACTTAATCTCTTATAGAAAAAAGAAAAGAGAGAATACTTCCTAATTAAATTTATGAAGTTAGTATTACACTAATATAAAAGTAGATCGTGTCTACCAAAAATAAAACAGCACAACAATATCCCTCATAGACTTAAAAGTCCTTAAGAAAATAATAGCAAAGAGAATTCATAAACATAAAACTGTAAAACTTTTGGAAAAGTAATATAGGAGAAAAATCTTTGGGATCTAAGGTTAGGCAAAGGGATCTTAAACTTGACATTAAAATTTTACCAGAAAAGGTAAAAATAATATATATATATATATATATATATATATATATGTACATACATATATATATATATATAAAATTAGACTTCACCAAAGTTAAAAAATTTCTTCTGGCAAAGACCCAATTAAGGTGAAAATACAAGCTACAGAGTAGAGAAAAACATGTTTAACCTATCTATCTGCCAAAGTACCAGAATCTAAAACATATAGAGAACTATCAATAAGCAATTTAATTAGAAAAAGATCAAAAGACACAAGCAGATATTTCAACAGGATATACATATGGCAAATATACCCATGGAAAAATGACTGACATCATTAGCCATGGGGGAAATGCAAATTAAAACCACAATGATGTTTCACTCTACCCTGGTTAGAATGGCTAAATTGAACATAGTGACCAAATGTCACTAAATGCAAGGATAAATGCAAAGGAACCATCATTCATATATTGCTGGTGGGAATGTAAGATGGTGCAACCACTCTAGAAATAGTTCGCTGGATTCTAAAAATAACAACAAACAAACATGTACATATAAACTAGCAATTGTACTCTTAAGCTTTTATCTCAGAAAAATTAATACTTATGTTCATGCATAAACCTGTATACAAATGTTTATGGCAGTATTATGCATAATTGCCAAAAGTTGAAAAGAACCTAAATATCTTCACCTGGTGACTGGTTACATGCGGGTGGTGCATCTGTACCGGGATGTTTGATTCAATAATACAAAGGAACAAACCGCATGACAGTCTCTATAAATCTCCAGCAAACAGTGCTCATTGAAAAGTCCAATGCTAAATGCTACATACTGTATGATTCCATATCTGTAATATCCTTAAAATGACAAAATTATAGAGATGAAGAACAGATGAGTGGTTGCCAGTGGTGAACAGGAATGAGGGCAGGTGTGCTTTGAGAGAGGCTATAAAAGGGCAACAGGAGGGATTCTTGTGATGGCAGAAATGTTCTGTATCTTGACAGTATCAATTCTAATATTTTGGATGTGATACTGTACTGTAGTCTTACAATATGTTAGCAGTGTGCAAACTGGATAGAACGTGATGTCTTTCAAATGCATGTAAATTTACAATGATCTCAAAATAAATGTTTAATTTAAGAAAATGTCCTCAAGATACCATGTATATTCTGCTGGTATGAAACCCAAAATACTACATTAGCATTTCTTATAATTTTTCACATGTAACTATGTATACATCTATGTAGATAGATAGAAGGAGAGATAGAGAAAGTTATTTATTTTGTGTAATTATTGAACAGTCTCATATTCAGGTCTAAAATATTAACAGAGGTTGTATGTCCTGGTTTATTTTCAGAGATGAGAGTAAAACTCGGCTTCAACCATTGATCAGAAGCTTTGTTTGCTTTATTTTGATATAAGATAATTACATAATTGTCTCTTGTTACAATTTTTGCACTGCTGCTAAGATATTGGGAAAATGGCAAACCACATGCAACTTTTTAATGGAAGGTATTCATCCATACAGGACAAGATATTTAAGAGATTCTTGAGCCTCTAAAAAACCCATAATTTACAATAACAACTTTCATATAGAAAGATTTCTTTGAAATGTGTATATTATTAAAATGACTCTGTCTGGTGAACCAGATGGCCAAGATGAAGCTCTGCAAATAACAGTAATTTTATTTGTAAGAAAAGGTAAGTTCAGATGTGCTCTTTATGTAAGCAATCCTGTCACAATGCTAAATAAGATATCAATAACTGAAATAGTTACAATTATGGAGCTGAGGAACATTTATTTTAAAAAAATGATCTCTGCACAGGCATTTCTGGGCTTTGATTGCTATTATTTTCATTTCATATAATGCAAACACAGTATGATTAATGTTTATTTAGGGATTGTTTTTTGAAGTCTATTATTTGACTTCAAATTTCTGTGATGTGGCAATATTATCAAGTATCTTATTACAGCATATAAAATATGCTCATGACATATTGGAAAATGTATCTCATATGCCTTTAACAATATTATTCCCGGCCCCAGCAAAAAGCTGCCTCTTGTGATATTTCCTGCAAATCAGAAACCCTGAAACCTAGTCACCTGGAAGAAATCCTAATCACTTTAGGTCAGCAGGTGTTTGCTATTCATTCAGAATTGATATTTGGATTTGAGGTTCATCTGATCAATCTTTTTATTGAGACCTTAAATTCTATGAGATTACACACGATCTGTAGGATGTCTCTGTTACATGCTACAAAGCACTTTTCTTCAGGCCCTATGTGAGTTGTATCAGTGTGAACATGGATTACCCTTTTTAAATTTCTCTATTACTTCTAGGTATGTTTTACTTTTCAGATCTAAAATGAGTTTTTCTCACTTAATCTTTTTTACTCTTTTTAGTTCCAGGGGTCCCCAAAATTACAATTATCTTCATTAAGATAAAACTAAGACTAGCGTGATCTTGGGCTGTCCCTATATTACATTGCATTACATTGTTTCTCCTTTCATACTTCCCCACATCCTGGTCACCTGGATGTTAATATTATTTATTTCTCTAAGACTTCACTGCATTTAACCACCAAAGGAAATCTTGGAATGGGAAATAGTTTTGCTTTACATATTCTGTTCCTCTTCACACTCCACCGAGAGACGATTGGATCAGGTTTGGACACATTATTCTACAAGTGGAACTATGCATGGTTTGTGCTTGGCTCACGAAAATTCTGATCAGTCAGAATCTGAAATAAGAGATGCAAAAGTTTGCAGTTGGGACAAAAGACAAGCTTGAGATACTATTTGCATTTTGAGGCTGGGATGGCTAATCTGAGTCAACTACAAGATAAATTACCAAAAACAAAAATAGAAATGCCCACACTTTATGACACAGAGAAGTTTGTAGAGGAAACAGGAGGAGAGAGAGTCATCAATGGAGGACATGTAAGTGTCCTGGGGCTGTCAATTCGTATCCTTCCTTGTGCTTTGTTGTATATTTTTCCTGTGTTCTCATGAGGCCTGTATGATACAGAATGTCCCTTTAAATTTCACTGGTTTGAGTGGATTTCCTTTCTAGGAATCCAAAACAGTCTGATTACAATGAGTATAAAATCCAAGTAAAAAGACTGTATCTTCTAAAGGCAGTAATGCAAACATAATTGGAGCAAGAATTTGATGATAAAAGCAAGGATAGAAGTAACCTCCATAATATAGCAAGTATTTGCTTTAACCAGCAAATGTTACCTCTGTCTTTTTCTTTGTAGCACCTCCTTTTTCTGTCCAGACATTCCAATGGCTCTCTACCCTCACTGAGACTTAGTGAAGGTTGAACTTGGCCCAAGTGAATGGTTCATCCTTCCATGCAAGGAAGAATGGGGAAAGAATCATTACATATAGAGATAGGGATGAAAACAAGAAGTTTCCTTAAGCATGTAAATTCTCTTTATGCCTATAATTATATATCATAATAACAACAAGAGAGGAATGGGAAAGTCTAAAAGCACGGCAGTAAAGATGTTGGTATTTAGAGGCTGTCTGATGCAAACAAGAGAACCAACAAATATTATTCAATTTATTATTTATCCATTAATTTTCACTGTCACTAAATTACTGAGACACAGTGCCCAGTTGCAGAATCTGTACCTTACAAGAGATGAAAAGGACCTGGAAAACAAAAATCCAGAGAAGATATATTAAAATGGCTAATGATCTGGCAAACAGTAATTAGGAATATAGCCTAAGAAGAGATTTAGTTGGTAGCTGGCGGTGGGGGTGATAGATGAGGTATTTCTTAGAATTTTCTTTAAAGTACATGAAGAGTGATTTTTGGAGATAGCTGTTCTATATTACTTTTGACAATATTACAGGAGGAAATGGGATTAAACCTATGTGATTCATGTTAGGTGTCAGGAAAACGAAGAGACTAGGAACGGTAGTTAGAACATTTCCATTATTGGCAGTCATGGGATGAGTACTTTCTCCGTAATTATTACACATAATGACAACATGCAGTGACAAGACTTTGAATAAATGCAATTTCCAGTCCCCTTTTGTGACTCTTTAAGATAGATATTGTGAGGGTCTCTCCTTATCAAATGTACCTACGAAATGATGTTATGGAGTGTGAATTATCCTTTATAGTTCTAAAGATAGATATTTTTGAGTGAGTCAAATACATGATGTCTCTAACAGTCACCATATTTAGAGAAGATAAATTGTATCATAAAATGTTCCTGGATTAATCATTTATAGTGCTAATACGACTGGTTGTAGATATCCTGAAGAAAACCCCAAATCGGGTTCAGATGTCAACACTGATGATGCCACACACATCCTAAGATAGTCTGAAAATTTGTATTACTTACATAATAAGACTTTTGAAGCCCAACAAGACAGGATTTCTAAGACAATCTAAAAATGGCTTCAGAAAGGAAGGAGAGACTGGGCTGAGATATTTGGAGCAGAGAGTAATTAGTCAGGGCTAGGGTATCCACGCTTGGGCAGGCAGGGGTTTGCATTGCCTGTTGGAAGTATTGCTCTCGCTGCAATTAGACCTCCCTGGGCAACGCTAGGCTTGCACTTCTCAGCATGCTCAGCTGAATTGTTCTTCCCTTGCTTCTCCTTTCTCTGTGATGAGCAGTAGGGCAGCTCACCAAATATTCCCAAGGATCTGCTTTCCACACACTTATAAGATCACTTGAGGAACTACTGAAAAAATAGATTTTTAATTTTTATTTAATTTTAACAAATTTAAACCTAAATTTATACAGCCATATATGGCTAGTGGCTAACTTGTTGGAAAATGCAGCTCTAGGCTTCAGATGTTGGCACCAATTCTGCAGTAACTGAAAGGTCTGCCTCCATGTTTGAAAGCACATTGCAGAAGAACTTTGCTATAGAAGATCTGAGTAAAGTAACTTATATTTGATCCTGGGTATTGTTTTGGAAGAAATATTATCAAAACCTTCCAGAAGCCCACATTGCTTCATTTGATTCTGTTTTGACTTTGAAAATATCTGAATCCAAAATGTCCTACCAGGATATTTCATGATGGTTGCTTCCCAAGTCAACATGAAAATATTGACTGAAATTTGTATGTTCCATTTCCTCTCAGACATCTGGCTACATGAACTTTTTTTTTCTTTTGTCTGAAATTGCCACTGTTGGCTCTAGGAAATTGCAACAGTTTTGACTTCTCACATTTTATTGACAAGTTGATATTGAAACTACTTATCTCAGATATTTCTTGTAATAAACGTAGTCTCTTCCTATTGTTATCTTATTGAATTAGTGGAAAATTTAAGGATGCTGTATTTTGTTTATCACAATCAAAGAGAAGCAGATGAAGAATAGTGTAGTACTTGTATGTATCATAATTATGGTTTATGGAAATTGACTAGATACATTTGCTTATTGCTGGCAAATAATGCATTATGAGAAATAAACAAAATCTTTCCACTATCTAATGTGCTCTTTGATATTTATCTAATAATATATTTCTTTCCTTCTATGTTTCTTGTCACATGTAATTGAGTTATGATAGATTACATTTGACATTTTTTTTCTGCTTGCCATGTTTTGCTGCCTTGAGTATAGAATAAAAAGTAGCCACTAGTCCTTTGTTGCATAAAACTCTGTAAAACACCATTCTACTGACAAGCTCATTAGTCACTGTGTGAGGGAAAAGCTGTATTTCCATACTTGACGTGCAAAGTAAATCAACCGTTTCCTAAATGCCAGCCATGTTCCAGTTGTAAAAAGTAAGATACTAAAATTCATGCTAAAGGCATTAGAGTGTGCACCGATGTACCCACTCTATGCACACACACACAATTACACAGAAACATTAAACTGAGACAATGAGGATTTGTTACTTAGTACCTAAAATTTTACAAATTTTGAAAATATTGACCCAACTTTTAGAATTTTTCTACTGGTTTCTTAGATAAAATTCAAGGATGTCTAGTAAAAATATTTTATGTTGAAGTTTCTGATTTAATCGGTGAAACAAACACAAGTAATCAGAAAAAGTTTGATGTAAATTTTAGTGGTTCATTGTACCATAATCATCAGCAGGTATGCATAATACTTCTAGACTCTAATTGTTAAATTAGAGAAAAGTATTGTTTCGGTCTAAAAACCTTGCTTTGATAAGTATATGAGTGGCACTGGGATCCTTCAACAACTTCCAGTGTGGGAGGTAAGAGAAGACAAGAATACTGTAGGAACACATTATTCTCTCAGTTGAACCAATCCATGCAAATAATTTGCTTCTTTGATCTATTTCTGGAGCATCATTTAGAAATGTACCTCATGGAATGAAATGTATATTCCCCAAGTCAAGATAAGATTCAAACAAAACAAAACTATTTAAGGCTAGAGAACACAATATGCTTGGAAACATGTCTGTCCAAGAATAAAGGCTCAATGAAATGTCACAGTGTCCCGAGAGAGAAACCCACAGATGTAAGAATGGCCCCTGATTAAAGAATTGAGGGTTTTTCTACTATATGAAATTTTTGGAAAGAAGAGTATTTTGTATATGACTTACACATATAAATGTCCACATTAAGATGTTTATATGTTTTAGGTTTTATAATACTCTATTATCAAAATTACTTCAGTTTTAGTTTTTAAATAGTGAAACTATGTTTTGCCAGTGATAATCCAATGTATATATTATGTACATTAGATGAGTGATTGATTTTTTAAAAGATGATAGATGTATTCCTTTTTGTCTGACTTCTCATATCACACAGTAAAACTACACAGTGAAAATACAACTTTGTTCCTCAAAGCGTCTCTGAAACAATATGTTATCTTTTTACAGGTTTAAAATGTATTTGTTATCATTATAAATACATTAAATTCCAAATTTTAATATGGCATAAAGTAGCTGCCTGATGTTTACTTTCCAAGAATGGTAGAAGCTGTGGGCTTATTTTATGCCCAGGGCGAACTCACAAGGATTTTTCAGTGAGATAAAAGTTTGAACATTACAGTCTTCTTTAATTTGTAATGTAAACTTCTAGAAGTAAAAAAAATCTCTCTAAAACTCAGTAGATTTGTTCCACAAATGGGTCTAATTATGTTGTCTCTCATATGCTTTCTAAAGATTCAATGACTAAGACTCCCAATTCAAAGTTTGTTAACACCAGTTTCTTCATCCCTCCCCCCAGTACTGCAGATATAAAAAAAAAAAAAAACAATCTTGAATTAATTCATAATCATTCTCAACTACACTTCATTTCTTTCCTCTTTTAATTTTATATCTTAGTTATCTCCCAATTCACTGATCTCATCAGTGCTGGCTTAAATCTACGGAAATGTTGATACACTGGTTACAATGGTTGGATATACTTACAATAGGCTTCTATTGGTAAAAACCAGAAAAGAAATTATACCGCCTTGGACGGTAGGGTGGGTGCTGGGCAGAAATAGAGGAGAGCAGTTGGCCACACTTAAGCTTCTATAAAACAACGTGAGTTGCCATTACCAACTATATGTGCGAAAAAATAATACTTAGGTATAGATAACTGAACACCACATGCCAAAAACACAATTGCTAGCTGTTGGTTCACTGTAGAGACCTGCCTTCTTCAATAAATGTTGGATTAAATGGTTATTAATTTTTAAAAGATTTTATTTATTTGAGAGACAGAGAGAGCATGGCAGGGGAGCAGCAGAGGGAGAGGGAGAGAGAGAATCTCAAGAAGACTCCCCACTGAGCCCAGAGCCGAAATGGGGCTGCATTTCAGGACTTTGAGATCACGATCTGAGTCAAAACCAAGAGTCAGACACCCAACCAACAGAGCTACCCAGGCATCCTAAATGGTTACTAATTTCAAAATATCTCCTATTTTGATAGATCAACGATATTGGCCTCGTTTTTTATCTGCCTTGTAAAAATTATAACTATCATGATGACAATAATAAAGGAAAACGTTCTATTTGAATTCTAATTGCTTTTAACTGTTTTATATGTTAATAATTAGCTTCGTGTTAATCTCTATTTTAGAAGTAATTTGCTTTGTTCTTATGAAATTAACCTTGTTAACATAATTTGAATTTCCCTAAGTCACCCAAACTTGTATTGTCTCTCCCTTTTTCTTGGTTACCATTTCTGTAAATCCAACACCCTCTCAAGGATATCAGTAAGGGTACACTCTGGAGATGGGAATCCATACATTTTTGTATAAATCACCCATAAATTCTTGCTCTGAGTTCCAACCCTAAGGATTCTTTTATTCACTGTGGAATCCTATTATTATCAATTACTGATATTCACATTGCTTATGATTATCCTACCCCAAAACATGAATATAGACCTTTCACCTAATCAGTTAACAACATTATAGATGTTTTCTAAATATGTGAGTCTAATGGATGTCAATTATTATCCCGGAGAGAAAGAAATTTAAGTTTTAATATTAGTCATTGTAGCATCATTAGAGTTTACCTACCACATAGGATTTCTTACCGGCCATCTCTCCCCTTAGAATTCACTATCTGACACATTCTCCTTTTAGCATATTTTTTCCTTAATTTTCTTCCCTTCAACCCAGAGTTCCAGTTTTCTTCTCTTAAAATTCTTATTACTTTAATAGGCAAAGCAATTCATTTCTCTTCTATCTCAGTTTCTCCATTTAGTCTAGATCAGGAAGATGTGTTTTTATAAACAAACATAGTGTGTTTATAAACATGCTAAAAGTCAATAAAGTTGCATTCTTAAACAAGTGTATTTTCCCAAGATGGATAATAAAGGTCCAAAATAATCATGAGTGGCAAATTTCCTTCTGGCTGATTTTTTTTAATTTTTTTTAAACAGTTTATTTTTTTTTATACTTTTTTAAAGATTTTATTTATTTATTTGACAGACAGAGATCACAGTAGACAGAGAGGCAGGCAGAGAGAGAGGGAAGCAGGCTCCCTGCTGAGCAAAGAGCCCCATGCGGGACTCGATCCCAGGACCCCGAGATCATGACCTGAGCCGAAGGCAGTGGCTTAACCCACTGAGCCACCCAGGCGCCCCATGATTTTTTTTTTTTAAAGCACATCCAATGTATGTGAAAGATCACGTGTCGACAGACAGTTTTCATGAACAATGATCCATCTGATCTTCACAGCAACCAAATGAGGTAGGGAGAGCCCACACTGTGATCAGCTTTTTACACTAGGGGGAACTGAGGATAAGACAAAGCCACTTTTCCCAGCCAAAAAGTGCCAGCTGGCTTTATGTTATACCACGACTTTTATATTATACCACTTAAGCATAAATAAAGTTCATTCTTTTAATGGAATCTGTTGGTATTGGAGTCTGGGCTGCATATGGGTATGCTTTTTATACACTCTATTATCTCAATAGACATAATGGAGTGAACATATAGAGGTCAAATGAGAGGCAGTCTGTTAGAAAAGCTAGCTCCATTCTTCCTAAATCATCATCTGTCCTTCCTCTTCTCAAGTCAGGGACTGGGAACCAAAGCTTCCTCCATTTTCAGTAAACCTAATATGTTGGCCATTTACCCCTGTAAATATCTGCATTGAAAAGTATCTAGCAATGTCTGATAAATTGACAGCATTCAGTAAATTATGTCCATTCCTTTTTGAGATGATTATATGGATTTTGTCTTTTTAAACAATTTTTTATTTATTTGTTTGAGAGAGAGCATAAGAGAAAGCACAAGCAGGGGAAGGGGCAGGGGCGGAGGGAGAAGCAGACTCCCTGGAGAGCAGAGAGCCCAATGTGGGGCTCCATCCCAGGGCCTTGGGATCATAACCTGAGCCGAGGCAGACGCTTCACGACTGAGCCACCCAAGTGCCCTTGATTTTGTCTTTTGTTCTGTTAATATAATGCATTATCTTGATTAATTTTGGATGATTAACCATTCTGGCATTCCTTGGCTAAATCTCATTTTTCATGTATATAATTCTTTTTACTGTTGCTGAATACTGTTTGTTAATATTTTATTAAAGATTTTTGGTGTCTATATGCATAGAGATATTCATCTGAAGTTTCCTTGTAATGTGTTTGTAGGGTTTTGGGATCAAGCAATGTTGGCTTTACAGAATGAGTTGAGAAGTATTCCCTGTCTTTTGTTTTTTGGAAGAATTTGTAAAGAATTGTATTAGTGGTAGAACATACCAGGAAAGCATGTAAGCTCAGGTGTTTCTTTGTGGTAGGTTTTTAAATTGTTATTATTAATTAAAAATCTTTAGTTTTTAAATGACTGTTTTCTGATTCTTCTTGAGTCAGTTTCAGCAGTAGAAATTTTTCTGGGAATGTATTCATTTCATCTGACTGATCTAACATGTCTACACACAGCTATCCACCATATTCTCTTAAACATCCTTTATTTCTGAGAATTCAACAGCAGTGTCCCTTCTTTCAGTCCTGATTTTAGTAATTTGAGACTTCTCTCTCTCTCTCTCTCTCTCTTTTTTTTTCTTGGCCAATTTAGCTAATTGTCAATTTTGCTGGATTTTTTTTTGAAGAACAAATTTTTGTTATTGTTGTTGATTTTCTCTATTATCTTTCTACTCTCTACTTAATTTACTTCCATCAGAGTTTATTTCTTTTTTCCTTCGGTTAGATTTAGGTTTGTTAGCTTTTTCTAATTTCTTAGATTGGAAATTTAGGTTATTGATTCATACAGACTCCATGCTGAGTGCAGAGTTCAACTCGGGGCTCAGTCTTGTACCATGAGATCAGGACCTGAGCTGAAACCAAGAGTCAGATGCTTAACCAACCACGCCACCTGGGCGCCCTATCTTCCTTTTTAGTATAGACGTTTATGTTATAAAATTTCTTCCAGTTACTATATTAGTTACATCCCATGATTTTGGCATGTTACCTTTTCGTTTTCACTCATCTCAAAGAATTTTCTATTTGTCTTCTCCTTTCTCCTTTACCACCAATTATAATCTGATTAATTTTTACTTTATTTCACTTATCTTTGTCACTGTCTCCAAGAAGCGGGTCTTGTACTGTTTCATGGGAAAAAAATTATTAACCATCTTATTCTTATTTATAATAAATTTATAATGTATTTTATATATAAATATATACACAGACATCCATTTACAGCTGATTACATATCAGAACACATATATAACCCTGCACAATACACTTTTTTTATACACATACATTTATCATGTTTATAGTTGATGCTTTCTTTCCCTGGGGTCCATATTTCCCTTTTTCCCTATTACCTAGTATATACCCTGGCCCTTAGAAGGCATTCAATGAATGTCATGTTTGAATTGATTAATGAAATGATAGCAACAATGAATGTTTAAATACTTTAACATTCTAGTAGGTATGGATTAATTCCTCAATTCTTTGAAACAGAGCACTAATATTAACTCATGTTCAACTCTGCTGCCAAATAAGCTTTACCAAAGTAAAAATTCATGACCTGGTTATTTCTTTACTGCTCTCTGTGAGTTTTATTCTTCATAATGATTTCTCTGAGGACTAGAAGGATTTAAACTGGATATGAATAATCAATCTCATTTCCTGATCAGGCTCAGTGTTTGGGTTTTAACATTACTATATGATTATGAAAGCAGAGAAGCTGGATTGAATTTTAAATTAACTCACACATAAATTCAATAGAGCGTGCTGTTTCAGAGCCTTCTCTTTGTTATTTATGTTCTTTCTTTGTCACTTAAAAATCATCTTACACAAAAGCAAACAAATATACTTTTTGTAATTGCAGATATTCTAAATTTTGTGTAGGTATGTTTAAAATTTGTTCTAAATGAGTGTTTTCTTAGTAGCGTGCACTGTTTATTTTTATGATGAAAATATATCAACAGAACTCCTTTTTCTGGCAAAAGCTTTTCCCTTCTTGAAAGGAATACATTGTTATGAATGGATGTCTTTTGGATTAAGTTCAGGACTGAACTGTTTTCAGAAAATTACCTCCATTTTGGCTGACATCCCAGGGGTATCAGCACACTGTAATGACATTGTTGTACATGGGCCACCCATATTTTTTCATGATCAACAATTCTGGCATCTATTTAAATGTCTTCAACAACATTCTGTTGCCCTTATCTTACAGAAAGAGCACTTTTGGTGTTTCTGAAATTTATGGTGCTTTTTTTCTATGTTCTCCCACTGAAAATTTAATAATCTATGACATAAACCAATCTTTTTCTATCATCAACTCATAATAGTGGATTTTTTTTTCCAAATTTTATCCTTTAAGTTTAGTTAATTTGTTTTTTCTGTTATGAATTTTTAAAAGATTATTTATTTATTTATTTATTTACTTAGAGTATGAGTAGAGGGAGGGCAGAGGGAGAGAGAGAATCTCCAGCAAACTCCCTGCTGAGTGCAGAGCCCAATACGGGGCTCGGTCTCAGGACCCTGAGATTGTGACCTGAGCCAAAATCAAGAGTTGGATACTTAACTGACTGAACCACTTAGGCACCCCAGCTATGATTTTTTAAAAGCAGACCTTATCTTTTATTTTCTTCATATGTGCATGGCATTAAACCTCTGAGGCCACAGTTACCATTAGTAATCTGCACCCTCCCCACTTTTAAAAATTCTTTAAATGAATAACTCATAAATCATATGATGCCTTGACATCAATCATGTTCCTCAATTATGCAATTCCACAAAGGGCCTCTTCTCTTACAGTTTCCCAGTTAGAAAACAGAAGGAAATGAATATTATGGACTGTCAAACGTTCCCTACATTTTAAGTTACATAAAGGTTACCAACAAAATTTTCTGAAAAAGTAGACTACTGGGGCCTGTCCCCTGGAATTTTTGTTTCTGAAGTTCTGGGATGAGGTATAGTCATTTGCCTTTTAAGTAGCTTGCCAGATATTTGATACAGGAAACATAAGTTATTCCACTATCTTATTCCAGTGACTCAAATTGCATTACATTTGTTGTCTCAGGTCTTAGAAGGAATCATTCTTCCTGAATTCTCCGGTATCTTGCTTTTAAATCTGTATATGCTCACCCATATAATTAGTTTTCCATTTTATTCATGAGCTCATGTCACAGAACTATCTCAAAATTAGCTTTAAACCTTCCTTTTGTCACTTTTGTATTGTCTGCCTGACTAACGTTTGTAGAGCCAAGGTTTGCCTACAACTCTAATGGGAGGGAAATGGTTATAAATTGCAACAGCCAAAGACAATCCCTGAAAAATGGCTATAAATTGCATCATCCAGAGACACAGTTCCTGAGTATCACATTGTGCTTGCCATTCTCAAGCAACTCATTTCCATCATTTGAAGTTTAGCAGACATGTAGGATTCACGTGCTTAAATCACTTTTTGGATATAAAAATACAATCTACTATTCTGGGTTAAATTTTATAGGAGTACTTTTCATACTTTTAGAAAGTCTAAATGTTGAAATTCCCCATGAGATCCTTGTATAAATGAAGTAGATGGCTCCAGGCACCCAGGCTCTTATTGAGAAATCCCACAGTGCAACCAGGCTCTTAAGCCACCTGGGAGAAGAAGGGATTGGTGTTGCATTTCTTTTATGCATGGATATGGATTTGATTTTCATCTTGGAAGGCAGAGAAGACTCTAAGAAATTGGAAGGTAAAGCAGAGGATAATAAGAGAGAAGGAAAGCTAGAGTCAAGCTAATGACAATGAAGTTGCAGACAGTAGAGATGAGAATGTAAGCCAAAGTGGTACGGCTCAGGGAGCCTCATGTCCTAAATAAAAAGAGCACGGTATATCTGCTAATACCTGGTGTGCAGGTTCACGGTTGCACAGAACGTCATTTTATCTCAAGAAACATGGGATGAAAATTCCTCCAAAAAGTCAGACAAGGGCTTCTGATCTACAATAGGACATCTCCACTCTCTTCTTTTCCCTACCCCACCCCTGCTGGGCTCTTATTTAGACCTTCCCTTCCCATTCTTCTTTTACTGTATTTCTAATTAGTGAAAGCTCCTTCAATCTGAGATAAATCTGACTTTATTGGTCCTTAACTCATGTCTGGCAGGAGTTAACAAATGAAAACTTTTTCTTAGTGGCATTTAAGATAAAATGTCAAAAGATAGTAAGATTCTGAGATCTATCAATTTCATTTCTATCTTATTCCTGAATATAATAATCCAATTAAAAGAAAAAATTCTGGAAACATTACTCAAGGTTAGATGAGAAAGAACAAATAATTTCTACTCATTATGTATGTATGTGTGTATATATATATATTATATATATACACATGCACACACACACACACACCATATCATCACACACACACACACACACACACACACACAGGTAATCCTTTGGATGAATAAACAGAAATTTAATACATTAAAAAAAGAAATTTAATACATTTATTTACTATTCCTAGTGTATAAAGAATGACATATAGGGGCACCTGGTGGCTCAGCTGGTTAAGTGTCTGCCTTCAGCTCAGGTCATGATCCCAGCAGTCCTGGGATGAAGCCCCACATCCCTGTTCAGCAGGGATCTTGCTTATCCCTTTCCCTCTGCTACTCCCCTTGCTTATGCTCTCTCACTCTCTCTCTGTCAAATAAATAAAATCTTTAAAAAAGAGAGAATGACATATGAAAAAGATATTTAGTTTGACTTCATGTGTTAGCATGCAAAATTTTACTTCCTTTCATGGAATTTATTAAAAAGTTAATTTAATAATAACCTATATAAATATTTGTTAATCCTATCCCTCTTTTCCCCAAATACTTAGATACCTGAGAAGCAGGACTTGTGTGTGTGTGTGTGTGTGTGTGTGTGCACATGTGCGTGTGTTGTTATACTATTACTTTATTCCCAGCAACCAAAGAAAGACTAACATCTCACTTCCTCAATGAATAGTTGTTAACTGAATGACTGACTGAATGAATAAAGGACATCTATTATCTAATTTGCTGTAGTATTTCCCATCTAAGTTAATGCATATACTCATAGAGAATGTTCCATTTAAAGCCATTAGTATTTCCACATAGGGCAATTTAAATCCAGCCACTTATTTTGGAATTCAGCTATTTAGCAAAAAATAAACTCTATAAATTGAGACAAATTGAATAAGTAAAGTTGAAAATTATAAAGATGTAAATGGCTAGCTGGAGTATTCTTTTACACGAGAAAATAAGTATTGTGACAAATCATGTTCAATTTATTAGTGGACAAATTTAGCAAAGTAAGAAACACTTTAATCTTGTACTCAGCAAACTCTCGTGTCCAAATGCTGTGGCTGATAGAAATAGGAGGGTCTAGGAGTGGAACAAAAACAAATTTTGACACATTTGAGTCAGAAATTAGCTTACGAAAAATTCTTCCAATCGTTAGACATGGAAAGTTGTCATCAGAGGGTTCATTCTTAGTAACTCCTAATTAAGATGGAGGCTGATTCCAGTCAGATATGAAAACATAAATCTCAGGGAGTGAATTTCCTACACTCGCTCTTTGGCAAAATGATTAATGACTATTACCTATTCAAACAGTAATTAAAAGGTTAGACCCTGTGCAAGAAAATTTGAAATACAGGAAATCTTTTTATATATATGTATATACATAAAATATAACAAATAAATAAATAAATAAATAAAATATATATAAAATTAAGTCTTTCTCTAATTTGAGGAAAGATCCAAACACTTACTTGAAAATTTTTCCCCCTCATTTGATAGAATTCTTCTTTATCATGAAATGGCATGTTTGTTTTTACCATTTGGTAATTTTATGTCCTGAAAAAATTATCTGAAAGTTTTTGAGAAAAAAAAGTAAACTAATAAAAATGAAAATAAATTTATATTAACAATGCCAGAGGAAAAGCTAAATTTTTTATTTTCCCTATCAAAATTATTTTACTATGTTGTCATACAAAAGACTGGTAGAAAATTATGCAACTAAAAAGAGAAGGGAAAAGTGTTATAGAGTTGCAACATTTAGTTAGTTAATGAAAATGTTATACTATTTTTCCAGATATTGTGGTATTTTTGTAATTCATTGATTTTGAAAAAATTTAAATTTTGTTGTGATATTTTTTTCATTCTAGAAAAATTAAATTTCACTACAAATTTCATCCATTTTCACACCATTTTTTCATATGTAATTTGACATAGACTGCTCTAAATTTTGTGAGCTTCAAGCCCTCAAATATCTACACACTTCCTAGATTAAGAGGATATATAAATTTTCAATTGCATATGTATAAGGATTACTCACTGGCAGTTAGGCATGTAGAATTTTAGTAGTCCCATCAAACTAATACACTTGGAACCACATGAGAAGAATAGCTTAAAACTGAAAGAAAACATATTTTAGAGGATTTGGTAGATTGAATGTTTATATCCACACTCCTCCACACTCATATATTAAAATTCTAACTTCAAAGGTGATAACATTAGGAGTGGGACCATTGAAGAGGGATTAGCAGGGGATTGGAGCTCTCATGAAGGGGATCAATGGCGTTATAGAAGAGCCCCAAAGAGCTCCTTCACCTCTTCTGCCATGTGAAATTTTCAGAAAGCCATCTGTGATGAAGCTAGTTCTCATCAGACATTGAATATACTGACACCCAGGTCTTGGGAACTTTCTAAATTCCAGAACTCCCGGAAATAAATTTCTGTTCTTTATAAACCACCCAATCCATGGTGTTTTGTTAGAGTAGCCCTAACAGATTAAGACAGAGGATATCCAATAGAATGTGTTTAAGAAAATAGGAAGAGATTATGCTGAGTGAAATAAGTCAAGCAGAGAGAGTCAATTATCATATGGTTTCACTTATTTGTGGAGCATAACAAATAACACGGAGGACATGGGGAGATGGAGAGGAGAAGGGAGTTGAGGGAAACGGGGGGAGATGAACCATGAGAGACTATAGACTCTGAAAAACAACCTGAGGGTTTTGAAGGGGCGGG
>PISX010013002.1:0-58578 GCA_004024625.1 Mellivora capensis
TTTATTTACCCAATTCAATGCCACACCATGAAGTTACTGGTAGGATTAATGAAGATAATGTTTAGAAAGCACTAATATATATCAAACACTCAATACATATAAGCCATTATTTATAAAATATTATTTTTCCTTTTTTATTTTTTTTCTGTTCATCTCTTCTCTCTGCTTTCTGCCTTTAATATAGAATATGCAAGCCCTTCTGTCAGGCTCAGTGTCACTGTAAGGAGAGAAACCACTCATTCTGACTCAAGCAGCCATCACATAGGTAGGGACACAAGGCCACACAGGACAGTCTGGCAAAGTAAAAAGGACTGGCTTCCATTTAGAAAACTCCAGATGGAGAACTATTGCAGACAAAGTAGTCTAGACCTGGCAGGGAAATAGGGGAAGACCGCCACCCCTCAGGCACTCTCCCTGATAAGGGTTGCTCCCGGTGCTGGAGGAATACCAGCGTCTGCTTCTCCAGGACAAATGGGTCCTCACCCGAGCTCCGAAGAGCTGTCGTGTCCAGTCGTCATCTGCACAAAACTCCACTTCCTCAGGATAAAATGTCTTAGCTACTGGAGATTTCCTGGGTATTTGGATTCTGGTTAAATGTCATTGACTAGGACTGCCGGAATCTGTCTGTCTGACCGTGTCATCCCAGCTCTGCTGATGGAAAGGGCTCTCCTTTTGCAAGACCATCTGAGTCCTAATATCAGTGCACCTCTCTCGTCATTGCTTTAGGTACAAGCTCTTTCTTTTTAACTTTTTTTCTTTTTCCACTCACAACACCCTTGAGTTAATATACATGTCTCTCCTGCCTGGCCCCACTACAGTCTGCCTCTGGGACATTAATTAGCTTAATAATTAAGATTAATTAGATTATTACTTTAGGTCACTGACATCTGCTAGGTAATTTGATCAAACGTTGGAAGGAAACAAAATTTGTCAACAGAGCTCCAAGAATCCCAAATGGGTAGCTGGTATTTGGTTAATCTAGCTCCAGATCACACACCCAGCAAACGGTGGAGTTAACACTCAAGCTCAGACGACCTGCTCTCAGAGGTCAACATGCTTAACCAGAGAATACTGACTTTCTATAAACAGTGAACATTATGGTCAAGCCGGTGAATACTGTTTACTTTTCAATAGTTTGCATTTACTTAAGAAAACTGTAGGGTGCCTGGGTGGCTCAGTCAGTTGGGTGTCTGCATTCGGCTCAGGTTGTGGTCCTGGGGTCCTAGGATCGAGTCCCGCATCAGGCGCCTTGCTCGGCGGGGAGCCTGCTTCTCCTTCTCCCACTCCCCCTGCTTGTGCTCTTTCTCTCTGTGTCAAATCAATAAATAAAATCTTTGAAAAAAACCCTGTAGTTATGGAATTTAGTGAGAAATTTCCATAGTCGATGTTAATCTTTTTTCTTACTGAACAACCCCTATTCCTTCCCTTAGAAGTAATTTAAGGCACTGTTATCCTTAAATGTTGCATTAAAACCTCTGATGCAATTAACTCCAAAATGAATATGAGGGAGATTTTCTTAACTAAAAAGGGTAGGATCATTGATACAAAAGTCATTTCTCCCACTCCCCACCTCTAGCCTTGAAGGTACTGAAAGCTTGAATAAACAATCATTGATATTGCTCCTCTGCCCAACAACATTTCCTGGCAAACATACCTGAGCTCTCTTTGTAGTTGATTTCATGGGAGCAAAACACCTCCTGAAACATTATTATTAAACCACTTCAGCATTTTTTTTTTCAATAAGTTGTAATAGTGACTTGTGGAACTGGAAAGAAATTAAAAAAATATATATCTTAGGTGTGTGGGGCTGGAAGGAAAGATAAAGAAAAAACCCACACATACATATTTAAATGAATATATATTGCAAATATAATGAATATATATTGATATATATATACATATAAATAACAGATATGCATATATATAACTGCAATTGACAGAGGCTTCTTGGAAATTCATTTCTGGAAGTATTTGCTTTCTGAAAAGCCCATTTACAAAATGCTAATGCTATTAAAGCATTAACCCAGAGCACAGATAGTATCCTTGTGCATTCAAAATAAAGTTTGACTTTCATCCGACTTCTCAGAGCAAAGGATATGCAGAGTACATTTGCAGTTAACTTAGTTATCATTTACCCGGAGAAGCATTCCTGTGTTAACATGGACTCAAGAAGAGCCCCTTTTCCTGTCAGCAGCAAACAGACCCTGGTAGGGCTGTCAGAGCCTCATCAGCATCCCACCAGACTCATGACACTAAACACAAGGGGTAATGTTTGGAAGTAAAATATGGCCTAATTCTCAAAGGCTTAAATGAGAGGGGTGGACCCATGGATCAAGACAGGGCACCCTCTTCCCTTTCAACTGGCTGCATCTGTGCTGGACCCGATAAGGAGGCTCCCTGATAGGTCAGCTTCAAGGCTTCTGATCTATTAGAAAAGAACATTTTAAAAAAGAGTCACATCAGTTTAATTCGCATGAAAGAGGTTACACAGAGAGCAAAATTCACTGATCTCATAAATAGAAACTGATAAATTCAAAAGGGCTTAGTATCCTTGAATTTTAATCTAGGGAGAATAGCTCACTTTAATGCTGGTGATTTTAGGCTTTTTATCTGGTAGTTGATAGGCTTGCTCCAGGATTCTGGATAATCCTGTCCCCTATGACGCCCTTGGAAATGTGTGTGGGTTGACTGCAGAAATGCATCTAGGATGAAGACTGGGAAAGCAAACTTTGCAAATGATTTCCCTGCTACTGCTCCCTGCAGAGGGCCTGGCACAGGCTTCATACCCACAGTGGTGAATGTGGGCTTGACTACAACATACTTGAATATTACAGCTGAGATGTATGATTTCTTTTTCTAATTTTGAGTATCACTGCAGATATTCAGTTTTCCCTAGAGAGGACCACTAGATTATCATTTAAATTACCCACTGAATCATACGCAAGGAAACAATGGCTAATGCTATTTTTAACCATTTAGCATAATTCCTTCTCTCATTTTCAACTCACTTGAATGGAACATTAAAATTATAATAAAAATAGCTTTAGATGGAAGCAAGTCCTATTCAAAAAAATGTATATAGGAAAAGCTTCTGACTTTCATCTGGCCTTGACATAGTAGATATTTCCAGTAAAAAAATATGGTTTCTGTTTTGCAGGGATCAATCACTGTCTTTAGATAGCAAGCATCTTGTCTTCTTCTGTACCCTGAGTCACACAGTAGCAGAAAATGCAAAAGCCTGTAATACAGGTAAGCAGAAAATGCAAAAGCCTGTAATTCCCATCAACTGATGGGAAAACTCCATAAACACTCAAAGAGGTACACAGTCATCCAGGCCCAAATCTAGGCCACAGACAGCAAAGGGGCAAGAAACGGTAATTCTCCATCAGATGGAAAGCAGATCAGTCTGCTCCTTTGACATGAAATGTTTAGGAAAACCTTCTCAGAAAGGCTAAGATTGGATTTGGCCCTTAAAGAAGAGAAACAAGTCTGATAAACAGAGATACAGAGAGACAGGTGTCCGGGATTGACAGCATTGCTTGATAAAGGATGTTGTCCAGGTCAGAGTAAACAGCACTGCAACAGAAAAGCTGGAAATTTCAACAGTAGCACAATAAAGCACAATTTGTCATTCACGTCAAAGTCTTTTACAGGTCATGCTACCTTCCTTCATACTGAAGCTCTGCTATTTGAAGCAGACAGCTCTCGGGTCACCGGGCAGGAGCAACCACAGGGCCTGCTATGGCTGCAGCAGGGGAGAGCTACGTGAGGGGTGCTCTTGAAAGCTGATGACCACCCCTTCTCTCCAGAATAGACAGGCTCTCTGAAGAAGAAACAGAGGACAACTTGCAAATAGAACAGGGTTGCCAACTGGAGAGTGCTCAGAATCTCAGACTGAGAATTCATTTTATCCCACAGGTTCAGTACTGCAGACACTAGCCTGAGAAAAGATCCTCCAAAAGACACCAAAAAGAAGGAAACAGTGCACGGGGAGAAAAGAATAATATATCTGCCACTAAAGATGGGAATCAACATGGCGATTAGAGAACTACTTATTTTTGCTTCTTTAGACTTAATTCATATGCCTGGTGGAGTCACTCACGCCCCAACACGTTATCATAGCTGACACTGGACACTAATAAACCGAGAGGCAGCTATGCACGGTGGAGCCCACTAGTGCAGGATGCACCTGCTTCTAGGTCTCAGGCTCTCAGGATGTGCTAGTGAACAAAACAGAAAAAGTCGCTGCTCCCACAGAGCTTACACGCTGCCAGAGGGAAATATTTTGACTTTTGGCTTTCTTAAACTCTGAAGGGGCCCAAGAAATCCCAGCCCTTAATGTGAATCACAGTCCTCTTCTTTGAAGGGCAACTCAACCAAAGGCCACAAACGCGTCGAAACACCTTCCCCAGAGTCAGTGCCCCCCTACCCCTTCTTCCAGGGCTTGGGGCTTCAAGGAGCACCTCCCTGCTACACAAAAATCACGAGCTGGGGGAGAAAGAGAGGTTCCTGTCCCAAGAATGCTGACACATTTGGCGCTCCTAGCCCACACTGTCCCTCAACCGCTGAACTGGTAGAATCTGATGTCCCTAATGCATACCTCCATGAGGGTCTAGGCAGACTAGCATCTTCTAGGACAGTGGGGATGCATGATCTCTCCACCCCATGTCCTCTATCTTCAGTAACCTACAAACCTCAGGACACTAAGGTCCATGAAGTCGTGTGTTCCCTAGACAATTCAGAGTCCCCCCACCCCCTACCCCGGTACTCCTTAGGCCCTTTTACTGCCCGCCCCCTGCTTCCTAATATATTGCTGTTTTGTAATTACTGTTAGAACTCCTGTGTTTCTCTTCTCTTAGACAAGGTTGTTGAGAGCAGTTGTCATTTTTGTGTCATCTATGGTCCTTACCAAAGAACCTTTAAATTGAATACTAAAGACATGTCTACCAAATGCTGTTTCATGGTGCTGGGAAAAGAGTTCACAAAGACACAAAGTCATTTACCACCAAGTATATAAGTGACACTGGAGGTTGTTGGGAAGTTATCAAGTGTCTCCTGGAACAATCTCAGCCCCCAAATGGAATTCTGGTCATGTTCCTCCCAGGCCTCTTCCCTACACACAATCGACGCTAAATCTCTGTGGCACAGTGGTTATTGATCTCCTCTCAAACCCTGTGGAGAAAACTAATGAAATGGGAGGAGATTCGGTGTGACTGTTGGTGGGGAGAGGCCACGAGACCTCTTGGAGGCCCCTAGTCTCTCTGAAAGCAGCTGAGGAAAGACTGGGGTCACACAGGGTACCGGTGCCTCCAACCCTCTGGGAGATGAGGGCCAGCCACTACACTAAAGAAGAGAGCCTGATTAGAGAGGGTCAGATATGACGACGCTTGAACACATCTGGGAGCACAAGGCTTGGAAGAATGGAGTGAACACAAGGAAGTGTGTGATGCAGCGCTGGTGACATGGATATCTCCTGAATTTAATTCTGTCATGCTGTAAAAATCTGTACTTTACAAAGACACAAGTTTCCCCCACCAAATGTACACATGATCTCAGGGAATATCTCAACCAAAGAGGAAAGATCAGAATTCCTGTTCAATTACAAGGTCGGGTCCCTCCTGTCACCACAGAGTTAGGAAAAGTCCCGTTATTTAAAAACAGTAACACAATCACCTCTTGACACACAGACACATATCTCTCTCATGTAACATCAAAACAGCGACAGCAGGGGTGCCTGGGGGGCTCAGTTGGTGGAGCTGACTCTTGATTTCAGCTCAGGCTGTGATCTCAGGGTCCTGGGACAGAGCTGTGCATGGCGCTCAGCAGGGAGTCTGCTTCTCCCTCTCCCTTCCCCTGCACTCTTTCTCTCTCAAATTAATAAACAAAATCTTTTAAAATTTTTTTTTAAAATTTAAATGTGACAATAAAGAAAGAGCATGGATATGGTCAAGTAAGAATGAAGAACTCTGCTACAGTGGCTCAGAGCTGGCTCCTAGATGCTCTGACCGGGGCTCAGAACCCATCTCTGATCCCATTTCTGCCACATGCAGCTGCATGACCCACAGCAAGTTCTTCATACTTCAGAGACTGACTTTTTGTAACTGTAAAATGATGGTAACAATATCTATTGTTATCTAATTATCTGTTATTATAAGGATTAGATGAGAAAATCAATGGGCATATACCAGTGCTCAATGAATATTAGCAAGCAATAGAGTGAAGAACAATAAATATAATTCATCTAGCATAAGGATTTGATAAAGGAAGGTCAAGCATATAGGTAAGAACAACTAGCACAGAAAGGACATCTGCGAGGTGGGGGGAATCTTTCTGGAACATACAAGTCAAACCAGTCTGTGTTGGGTCGGTGGCTCCGGGAATACAGGAGGAACAATAGAAATGACCCAGGGGCCACCATCTCCCAGCCCCCTCCCCCCACCTCAACCCTTGATTCTCTCGCCAAAAGGATGTATGCCCAGGTCACGTCTCCATAGGTAACCCAATACCTATGCAGGAAACAGAAATATCAACCTATGCAGGAAACAGAAGTATCAGGACCCCCCCACCCCATACCCTCTGATCACCAAATACCCTACAATATATGGATGTGAGCCCATGCCCTGCCTTGGCCAGATAAAAGACCCCTGCCGACTCCTTCCCAGTGTGACTTCCCTGACTCCACTTTCCAGAGTCGTGGAACCTCACCCGACGGTGCCCATCTCCTCCTGGAGCGACTTTCCTGGCTCCCCTTCTCCTGAGCCCTGAAACTTCACTGGAGAGTGCCTTTAATCAATCTTGCCTTGTATCTACTTAGCCTGGTGTCCTGTTTATCTCACCTATAAAACCTTACAGTCTGGAGGCAGGATTATGAGAGTAGGGGTCTTCTCTTTTTCACCACTGCATCCCATATTCTTAACGAAGTGCTGAGGAAGTACTTGCCAAAAATAAAATACAGAGCACTGGGTGTTATACGTAACTAATGAATCATGGAACACTACATCACAAACCAATGATGTACTATACAGTGGCTAACTGAACATAACAAAAATACATACATAAATCAATAATAAAAAATTAAAATAATAAAAAAGAAATAAAATATGGGGCCTCTAATAGCCAATATGCTATTGAAGGAGAGCAACATACAGGGGTGACAGTATACAACTTACTGACTTGCTATAAAACTACAACAACAAGACAGTGGAGTTTTGGGGAAAGGAGAGGCAAATAGATCAACTCACCAGAATAGAGAGCCCGGAGGCAGAACCACACAATTGTGCCAACCCATTTTTGGCAAAGGAGCAAAGCAACCCAATGGAGAAGGGATCATTTCAACAAACTGCGCTTGGACAACCAGATATACATCTGCCACACACACACCCCAAAAAAGAATCTAGGCACAAATACTATAACTTTCACAAAAATTCAAATAAATGATAGACTTAAATGTAAAATAAAAACTATAAAACTGAAAGGAAATCTAGGTGACATTTTTGTTGATGACTTTAAATACAGAAAAAGCAAAATGCATAAAAGGGAAATCTGATAAACTGGACTTAATTAAAATTAAAAACATTTGCTCTGTGAATAACAGTTAAAAGGATGACAGTTAAGAGGATGATAAGATAAGCCACAGAGTAGCAGAAAAATATCTGCAGAATACAAATATTGTGAAGAACTGCTATTCAAAATATACAAAGAACTCTTAAAAATTCAACAAGAAAACAAACAATCCCATTTAAAAATGGACACAAGACCTGAACGGACACCTCAACAGAGAAGGTGTGTAGATAAGAAATAAGCATATGAAAAGATGGTTAACATAACATGTTGTCATGGAAGCTAAACTAGGATAAAGGCCCAGGGCTCCATACCTAGGGAACCGCTAGGATCTAAAAGCACTGGCAACAGCAAAAGCTCATGGGGACATGGAGTCACAGGGACTCGGAATCACTGCTGCTGCCAGAGCAAAATGGCACAGCCACTTTGGAAGACTGTAGTTTCCTACATGAGTAAACAGACTCCTGTCCTACAATCCAGTAATTGTGCTCCTTGGTATTTACCTAAACGAATGAAAAACTTAAGACCACACGAAAACCATATGTGAATATTTATAGCAGCTTTATTCATAATTCATAACTGGTGAATCTCGAAACAACCAGGGTTGTCCTTCAGAGGGTGAGTGGATAAAGTGTGGTCCATCCAGATGACAGAATATTAGCCAGCTCTAAAGTGAAATGAGCTATCAAACCACAAAAAGGCATGAAGGAACCTTAAAAGCACACTACTAAGTGAAAGAAGCCAATCTTGGAGAACTACATACACTATGATTCCAACTAACTGACATTCTGGAAAAGGAAAAATTCTAGAGATAGTAAAAATGTTAGCGGTTGTCACAGAGGGGTTTGGGGGAAGAAAGGATGAACAGGCGGACAGGGAAGAATTTAGGGCATTGAAATGGTTCTGTATGAGACAGTTAAGGTGGCTACATGTTGTTAAATGTTGTTTACAATCCCACAGAATGTAGGACACAAAGAATGAACCCTAATGTCAACTCTGTACTTCAGTGAATAATAGTGTATCAATACTGGTTCATCAATTATAGCAAATGGCCCACAATAACAGAAGACATAAATACTAGGGGAAATTGTGTGGGGTGGAGCAAAGGTAACTCTCTGTATTTTCTAATCAATCTTTTCAGTAAGCCTAAAATTTTCCTTAAAAAAGTGAAGTCTATTGGGGCACCTAGGTGGCTCAGTGGGTTAAAGCCTCTGCCTTCAGTTCAGGTCATGATCCCAGGGTCCTGGGATCCAGCCCCACATCAGGATCTCTGCTCAGCAGGGAGCCTGCCTCCTTCTCTTTCTCTGTCTGCCTCTCTGCCTACTTGTGATCTCTGTCCGTCAAACAAATAAATAAAATCTTAAAAAAAAAAGCAAAGTCTACTGATATAAAAAATGTTTTAAAATGAAATATGGCACAGGTCCTACCATTCAACATGTAATGATGGTGTATCTATTTTATTTGAGACAATTCCCAATGCAAAACAGAAATCGGAAATAAGAATTTGAAAACAAGTTAAAGATCCATCCAATTCACAAGTAATTCCTGCCCAGTTGTTGTGGAGATAAAAGCATCATTAAGACCCTTCTCTCTGGCTGTGTTTAAATACAAAGGGGGAGTCAGGCAGGAAGCCCTACAGGGCTGTGGTCTAAGAAAGACCTGCTGTCAATCATAAAGGCATCTCAGAAAGTCATCAAGTTCATCTTCTCAGCCTTTAGTCAATAATATATCTGTGCTCACCAACTCCTTCTCTTCATAAAGGTTAATGACACAATGACAGATCATTAAATTATTTTTGAGTCTTTGGATCGATGGTTAGCCAGTATTAGTAAATTAAAAGCAAAAAATTCCATATAGCAGATACGACTTTCCAATGTGTATCATAAACATTTACTAAATGCTTTTAACTTTCAACCTATTCACAAGTCTTTAGGAAACCCCACAGGGGGTGTCTGAGTGGTTCCATTAGTTAAGGTTGTGACCTCAGGGTCCTGGGAATGAGCCCCAGCCTCAGGCTCACTCTATACTCAGCAGGGAGTCTGCCTGAGATTCTTTCCCTCTCCCTCTGCCCCTACTCATCCGTTCCTATTCATGCTAAAAAAAAAAAAAAAAAAAAAAAAAAAAAAAAAAAAAAAAAAAAAAAAAAAGAAAGAAAAAGAAAGAAAAAAAAACCTATAGAACGTCATAGGAATTATTAAAAGAATTGTGAGAGACAATGATATATTGCATAACAGTAATTATGCAATTTTAAAAAATAATTATGCTATTTTTGAAAACACTACAAATCTCATTAGGTTTTTAAAAGGTTTTACCCCACAATCAGAAAATCTGTAACTTCTCTTTGGTTTTTGTAGAGACTACAAAAGGCCTCATTATTTAAAAAGCATAATTTACAACTGGAATTCTCTAACAAAATATGATGCATTAAATGTTTCATGTAATTTTTATAACCCAAATCTTGACTCAGCTGAAATAATGTCTGAATTGGCATCTGGCTTCACACCAGTGTCCAGAAAACTTGGTTGGCAGTAAGACTAGCAATTAAACTTAACTTAGATGGTTGGTTCTGGACTCTCTTAGGAAGAGCTCTGTCATCCTCGTGGGGATAGTCTGATTCATGTGCCCTTATTGCACACACAATACCTAGTGACTCCCCTGGGAATACAGAACACTTCTAGGGTGACCAAGTCCTCAGTGAGAACCAGACAGTAGGAAAACCCATGTCAGCTGCTCTAATTACTTATTTAAGTATTCCTATTTAAGATTATTCACATTCATTTTCTGTGAGTACAGGTTTCACAAAATTCCTGAAAACTCTGTGTTTATCAGTATCCATCTTTCAACAAGGTGATATATACTTATCAGCACTTGGTCAAATAAGCATTAAAAAGGCAATGCACACTCTGCCAAATATTTCATTTTTCTAACCTGTGTTTTCACATGATTTGGGACACCGGAGATAACTCAGTCCCCACTCAAAAACAAGGTATGAAAAATATTCACAGAAAGTGTGAACTTAAGATGATTGGTATGGCAGTATTCTAGTGAAGACAACACCTTTCCAAGGACAATGCCCAATGTGACTGTCTTCCTTATGAAAGTAACACATGGCAACTTCATCAAGCTGTCCCCCCCCCCGTGGCTAGCACAAATCCCACGGACAGCAGGTTGGCCTGGAGCTAGGATGAAGAAACTGTTTCAGATGTCGATTCAGGTTATAATACCTCCCTGGCATGCCGAAACACCACTGGGATAACAATAATAATAATAACTGCTAATTCTTACCGAGAGCTTACCCTGAGTCAGACCTCTCTAAGTACTTCACCTATAAGTCACTGGATTGTTACAACAGTGCTGTAAGTAGGTACTGCTGGCTCGGTTTGCAATGGTTGCCGATTTCCATGGTGCAGACACTCTCATCGTGATCACCATCAGTTTCAGGCTCCCACTGTGCCATCACGGAACATGGAGCTGGGAGAGAAGCAGTAGCACACTCCCTTGTTGTACTTATACCAGTCAGGTAAATGGAGGTCTGTGTCTACTTGTGTCTGGGGAGCACAGGCGACAGTGTAATATTCTAAAATAATTAGCAAGCGAAGTTCTGAGGATTTATACATTTTGTTCTTAAGATACTTTATAAGCTGTGAATTTACAGAATTTTTCAGTAATGACTCCCCTTAATTGACTTACAAAATTCCTGAACGTTTAACAATCCATTCCTGTGGTTTTAGTATGGGCTGGCTCTGAACTGGGGAGAGAGCTCAAGCAATTTGTTCAAAGACAAGACAAATAATATGAAGTCTGTGCCGGCACCCTGCTTACAACAACCCAGTGACACAGACATGATGACTTTCTCCATATTTTAAGTGAGGAAACAGGTATGAAAAGGTCACACAGCAAGACAATGACAGCAATGTACTCAAACCCATGTAGTTCCAGAGTCTCCTCTCCAGTCACTACACTAGAATAACACCTCAGTATGTCCCAGCTCAGCAAGAAAATATGAAAATCATGACAAAAATCTCTCTACCTTTATGTTCTAACATAAAGCATTAGATTTAGTAATGAGAAAAAAATAGAAAATAAGTCAGAATAACTGACATTTTCTCCTCAATGTTCTTCTCAAATGACTTCACAAATACTCAGTGCATTGGACCTTTTGATCTTAAAAGTATTCTTAGTTTGTCCTTGTTTTGTAAGTGACAAAACAGAGAACTAAGCCCGTAAGTGACTCATCCACGTTGCAGCTAGAAAATGGTGAGGATGAGCACCAGCTCAGGGTTTACTTCTATATGTCAGCTCTGCAGAAGGAGCTGCTCAATTTCACAGCTCTAGAGGAGTGCTTCAAGCCTGCAGATATGGCATACAAAGGTAACAGAGATCCAGATCATTCTTTGATGTAATGGCCTACGGCAAGAAATGTTCTGTTACTGGCAATGAGACAGGAAGCGTTCAACAAGGGAGACTCCATTAGCTTATTGGCCCCAGAGCCCCCTTCCTGGCTGGGTGTGGGGGGAGCCCCCAAGCTCAGGCCCCATGTGCCACGCAGGGCACTCTGAGAGATCTCCTTCCCAACTTCTGTGGGACCATGAGATTCTCTGTCCCTTGTTCCCATTAGGAAACTTTGCTAATTTAAATGACTGAAATCTAAACAAACATCTATTAAATGACTAATTTATATGCCCAATACTGCCAAGAGTAACAGAACAACAGAGTGAGCACCAATTTCTGCTCTCATTGTTCTAACATAACTCTCATAAAAATAAGAAAACCCAAGTAAAAATGGCAATTAATTAAGGACACTGTAAATAACCAACTTTTAAACTAGAGACAAATGCTATAAAAGTCAGGAGACAAATGCTGTAAAAGTCAGGAAAGGACACTGAAGTATCTGGGCAGCTCAGTTAGTTAGGAGTTTGACTCTTGATCTTGGCTCAGGCCTTGATTTGAGGGTCATGTGTTCGAGCCCCATGCCCAGCATGGAGCCGAAAGAAGGAAGGAAGGAAAGAAAAGAAGAGAAAGAAATGAAAAGAAAAGGAAAGAAAAGCTGGGAAAGGACAAGCACTGATGTGATGAGATCATTTTTCAAAGTATTAACTGGCACGTGTTCCTCCTCTCCCTTGTGGTCCGCACCCTCACTGCAGGTACCCAGCCTTTTAAGTCTTTCCCACTTCATCCTTGATGCCATTTTAACTCGATGCTCTAACCCCTCCTTATAAAATGTGCAGAGAGGTCAACATGCTAGAAAATCATACTATCACCCCGATGACTTGGACCACTGACTTAGATAAATACTCCTTTGTTTTGGAATTTATCAAGTGTGCGAGTGTGTATCTGTGCTCCAGCCCACAAGTGTTTTGAAGGGATGGGTCTCCCAGAGATATGGAGAAAAACACAGAGGCAACAGCATGTAAATTTATAATCCATCCTCATTCTGTTGTGTCTGACCCCCATAAGTTGCCTGACTTTAAAAGCATATCAGTAAAAGATGATGAATAGCAGGACGGGGCTTGTCAAATCATCATGTCTCTCTCCAAACTAACTGAAAACTCTGAGATTCTCTCAAAAAGAACACTAACTTGCTTTGTTCTGACTGTGCCATCGTTGTTCATGATGCTACTGTTTGAGGACCTGCCGAAAAGTGGGAGAGGTTTGGAAATCTGTGCTCTCCTATTTCAGAACAGGTTATGTTCCTATAGCTGGATGCACTATCATCTGCACTGCATTTTACCTACCAAAAACTTGTGTGAATGGGAAGAAAGCACAGAGCCTGGAAGTTAGAGAAAAGAACAAGGCCAGGTGGTATGGTTTACCTGACATCCTCTGAGAGACATTAATTGTGAGGGAGCTTACACAGCCACTGGAAACAAAAACTCTGTTTATATAAGAATGCGCAACTGAGTGTCACCATCTTCTAGATGAAAAGGCCCCGAAGATCCTTCACCTTATTCTGTTTTCATTCTATACTCACTATAATTTGATGATAATGAAAACTCTAACCAAACTAGGGAATTTCACCATTGAAGGTCATAGATAAGAATATCCTTCATTGTCAATCAATATTGACTTTCTTGCTCATTCATCAGGATCTTGTGAGTTTAGTAAGGGTGACCTGGCATCCTTACTCTAGTCAAAACAGAGGGTGCTAACAAATACCAAATAGTGGATTGCTGATAAATTATACCAAAGTATTGGCATGCAATGAGACCATTAGTAGCCAGGCATTCAAATATCCTCTCTTGATAAACTATACTCATTATCATTGATTATGAAACACTCTGTTTAACACACACACACACACACACACACAGTATGCACAAATTATAAAATTACAGTTTGAGGGGTTCCTGGGTGACTTAGTCAGTTAAGTGTCTGCTTTTGGCTCAGGCCATGATCCCAAGGTCCTGGGATCAAGCCCTGTGTCAGGCTCCCTGCTCAGTGGTGAGCCTGCTTCTCCCTCTCCCTCTGTTCCTCTACCTGCTCATGCTCTCCCTCTCTAATAAATATTTTTTTAAAAAATTATAGTTTGATAAATTATATTAATAAGTTAAAATTATATTAATATTATAAATTATAAATATACAGTTTGATAAAATTTCAAAAACTGAATGCACCCGTGTAACCAGAATCCAGAAAAAAAAAACTACGAGGGGCGCCTGGGTGGCTCAGTGGGTTAAGCCTCTGCCTTCAGCTCAGGTCATGATCTCAGGGTCCTGGGATCGAGCCCCGCGTCGGGCTCTCTGCTCGGCAGGGAGCCTGCTTCTCCTCCCTCCTCTCTGCCTGCTTCTCTGCCTACTTGTGATCTCTGTCTGTCAAATAAATAAATAAAACCTTTAAAAAAAAAAAAAGAAAACTACGATCACTTCAAAGTCCCCTCATCACCAAATCCCATTTCAGGATAATCAGAATTTTGACTTAACTACCGTTGCTTAATTTTGTCTGCTTTTTAACTTCATAAAGATAGAATCATAAAGTATATGCTCCTTTGTGTCTAAATTACTCTCAATTCCTTCACTCAAAATTATATACTCTAATCATCCAGACTGTCATGTGCACATTTGTCTATTAGAATTATTCAAACCCTATATATAACAAAGGACTGCACGCATATACTAGAGTTTCTTCTTTTAACAGACATCTGTGACTTGTGTTGTTTTCAGTTTTCAAATATCATGAACAATGCTCCCATGAATATTCCTTGTCATGACTTTCCTTAAGCGTATATAGACATTTCTGTTAGTGGAATTCCTGAGGCATCAGACATGCCTGCCAGCAAACACTGTTCCAAAGCAACTGTACAAATTTACACACCCCCACCAGGAATTTATAATAGTTCCAGCCACTCCACATGCTTGCCAACTTAATCATTCTTCTTTAACTTTCAATAATATCTTTTTGTGTTTTTCTAGCCCACTGATTTCTTTAAATGTTTTCAATTAAAAGACACTTTATGTACTCAGTACTTTATGGCATAAGTTTTGAAATTGGTCTTTAGTATAAGAATTTTCTTGACATAATGCAGTGTGTAAAACAAAGGGTAAATGTATCTGTTAAAATCATCACTGGCAAATGAAAAGTTATAATAATCATTTCCTAGCAATTTCAGCTATATTATAAAATGGGAAAGCTAGAAATCTCATTTTCTTCAAAGTGAAGGAAAAAAATTTTACTAGACTGGGAAAGATAGAATCATCATTTCAAATGTATTTTTCATACCTTTGGATAGAAAATTTAAAAGTTTCTAAAGGAAATTACTTATAGTTAACAGTTACTAAAAGATCACCTTCATTTTTAGAACACAGCTCTGAAATGAGAATCTTTGAATCTGAAAATAAATGCTAGATGCAAGTATCCACAATACAGAAAGGGTAAAATGCTACTCTTTCTTCCATCTTATTAAGACTAATGAATGCATTTTAAATCAAATTCAGCTTTTATAACAATGTTCCTATCAGTCTTTTTTTTTTTTTTTCATTCTTTTTTGTTGTTGTTGTTCCTATCAGTCTTAAGACTAAAGCAAAACCTACAGTTTCTGGAATTAATCTAACACAACTGTCATCCTGATGATCTGCAACTATGTGCACACTGAGGGTTTTTTGGCAAAACTCAGAATCATTAATGAATAGATATCCCTTTAAGCATATACTGACAAAGACCACTAAGCCCCAGATCACGATGGGATCTGAAAATAATGCTTCTGCTCCACAAGAAATAGGACATCCAGTAAACATGAAAAAACAGTATTTTAGTGTCAATTTAATAGCTTTTTGCTTTTTCTCTGTTTTCTATAAACTAGCCAAAAGCATTTAACCCAGTCTTCACTACCACTGATGTTGCAGGAATGCACCCACAATGGCAAGATCAGACAGCAGCAATAAAGAACCACCATGTTTGAGCCACGTAGCCGGGAAGGCAGTAAGTGTAGTCCGATTCAGAGTTTAGCCCAATGACACCTCTGGCATGTTGGGTAGGAGGTGTGAGAGTCTAAGAGCTCTCAAGGAAGGCCTCAAACTCTTTCTGACCGATGAGAACAAGAAAGGGCTACTAATGAAAGGGTCAGGGAGAGGAGAAGGAGCCAAGCTGAGATGGAATGCTGGAATTTGACTGAGGACCTGAGGATTTCTGGAAGGCTCTGTATATACACAAGCAGGGCTGGAGATGTGCACTGAAAAGTCATTTGCGTGCACAGAAATCGGTTGCATTTCTTTACACCAACAACAAGATAAGAAAGAGAAATTACATTTCCATTTACAATTGCACCCCAAACCATAAGATACTTAGGAATAAACCTAACCAAAGAGGCAAAGAATCTATACTCAGAAAACTATAAAGTACTCATGAAAGAAATTGAGGAAGACACAGAGAAATGGAAAAATGTTGCATGCTCATGGATTGGAAGAGCAAATATTGTGAAAATGTCTATGCTACCTAAAGCACTCTATACATTTAATGCAATCCCTTTCAAAATCCCATCCCTTGGGGTGCCTGGGTGGCTCAGTGGGTTAAAGCCTCTGCCTTTGGCTCAGATCATGATCCCAGGGTCCTCGGATCAAGCCCTGCATCAGGCTTTCTGCTCGGCAGGAAGCCTGCTTCCCTTCCTCTCTCTCTCTGCCTACCTCTCTGCCTACTTGTGATCTCTGTCTGTCAAATAAACAAAGAAAATCTTAAAAAAAAAATCCCATCCATTTTTTTCAAAGAATTGGAACAAATAATCCTAAAATATATATGGAACCAGAAAAGGCCTCAAATAGCCAGAGGAATATTGAAAAAGAAAGCCAAAGTTGGTGGCATCACAATTCCAGACTTCAAGCTCTATTACAAAGCTGTCATCATCAAGACAGTATGGTACTGGCACAAAAACAGACACATAGATCAGTGGAACAGAATAGAGAGCCCAGAAATAGACCCTCAACTCTATGATCAACTAATCTCCGACAAAGCAGGAAAGAACGTCCAATGGACAAAAGACAGTCTCTTCAACAAATGGTGTTGGGAAAATTGGACAGCCACATGAGGAAAAATGAAACTGGACCATTTCCTTACACCACACACAAAAATAGACTCAAAATGGATGAAAGACCTCAATGTGAGACAGGAATCTATCCAAATCCTTGAGGAGAACACAGGCACCAACCTCTTCGACCTAAGCCGCAGCCCCTTCTTCTTAGAAACATCGCCAAAGGCAAGGGAAGCAAGGGCAAAAATAAACTATTGGGACTTCATCAAGATCAAAAGCTTTTGCACAGCAAAGGAAACAGTCAACAAAACCAAATGACAACTGACAGAATGGGAGAAGATATTTGCAAATGACATGTCAGATAAAGGGCTAGTATCCAAAATCTATAAAGAACTCAAACTCAACACCCAAAGAACAAATAATCCAATCAAGAAATGGACAGAGGACATGAACAGACATTTCTGCAAAGAAGACATCCAGATAGCCAACAGACACATGAAAAAGTGCTCCACATCGCTCGGTATCAGGGAAATACAAATCAAAACCACAATGAGATACCACCGCACACCAGTCAGGAAATGACAGATGCTGGTGAGGATGTGGAGAAAGGGGAACCCTCCTACACTGCTGGTGGGAATGCAAGCTGGTGCAACCACTCTGGAAAACAACATGGAGGTTCCTCAAGAAGTTTAAAATAGAGCTACCCTATGATCCAGCCATTGCACTACTGGGTATTTATCCTAAAGATACAAACGTAGTGATCCGAAGAGGGCACGTGCACCCAAATGTTTATAGCAGCAATGTCCACAATAGCCAAACTATGGAAAGAACCTAGATGTCCATCAACAGATGAATGGATAAAGAAGATATGGTGTATATATACAATGGAATACTATGCAGCCATCAAAAGAAATGAAATCTTGCAATTTGTGAGGACATGGATGGAACTAGAGGGTATTATGCTTAGCGAAATAAGTCAATCGGAGAAAGACAATTATCATATGATCTCCCTTATATGAGGAAGTTGAGATGCAATGTGGGGGTTTGGGAGGGTAGGAAAAGAATAAATGAATCAAGATGGGATCAGGAGAGAGACAAACCATAAGAGACTCTTAATCTCACAAAACAAACTGAGGGTTGCTGGCGGGGAGGGTGTAGGGAGAGGGTGGTGGGGTTATGGACATTGGGGAAGGTATGTGAGTGCTGTGAAGTATGTAAACCTGGTGATTCATAGACCTGTACCCCTGGGGCTAATAATACATAATAAAAAAATTTAAAAATTAAAAAAAAGAAAAGTCATTTGTGAATAATTAATATTTAAATCATGAGACTGGATAAAATTCTAAGGAGACTCAATGTGGATGGAGAAGTGGAGAGACCCAAGGACTGAGCTCTGGGGCTTCACACCGTCAGAAAGGGTGGTGCGATGAGGAGCCACCCTGGGAAACAGCACGGAGAAGAAGCCACCAGAAGGTACAGAGAGAAAATACAGAGAACCACAAGCATGGTGATCAAAGCTTTCAGAGGAAAGAATGCTCGTCAGCATCAGATCTTGCTAATCCACTGAGAAGAGGCTGAGGACTTCTGGATTTATCAAGCAGTCTCCCTGGAGTTTATTTACATTGTGTTGAGAGTCAATGGAGCCAAGTTTGAGAAACACTCAGAGAACAAAAGTAGCTGGACACCAGTGAGTAAAGCCAACTCTTCTGAAACATTTTCCTGTAAAGAGAGGCAGAGAAACGGGACAGCAGTTGGATGCAGTGGAATCCAGAGCATTTTTATAAGACAGAAGGAAAAAAAAAAAAAAACCATCACGTCCATGAAAATGGGAGAGGGCATGGCTGGAGCAAATCTCTTGGGTGCTCCAAAAGGGAGAGGATGGAGTGTATATGCAAGGGAAGGGATCAACCTGAAATGAAATGGCGGACACATCCCCCCAAAGTAATAAATCATCAGCTCTAGGCAAGGATGGAGAGAAGGTATGGGAGATTTGCGAGGAGAGAGCAAAGTATCCTAATGTCCTCTGAGGGGAAGTGTGAACCACCAGCCAGGGAAACACAGGGCTTGCTGGTCAGCACGGAGAACCCCTTTGAGTTCAATGATAGTTAACATGAGGTGAAAAGAGACTTTCTGGGTTTTCCCTTCATCCTGCCCAGTGGCACAAAGGCAAACACAAGTTTGGAAAATATTGGATTTAACCACAGCTGGCGCTGGACCTTGGTAGCTGACCCCTTCTTTTTGTATCTCAGTCATGTATTCAAGACAAGCCACACTGCCCAAACCACTCTTGTTCTTCATATGCAAGGGTCCCTCTTAGGGGTACTCTGTCGTACTTGCTGGCCATACACTGTGCCCCGAAGCATGCTGAGATTTCTCCTTTCATTCTTAATGTTTTAAATATTTTTATCATATTATCATATCTATGAATTATTTATTATCAACATGGTCTTGTTTCTAAGCCAAAAAAAAAAGTACATAAACAAACTCAAGGAAATACATATTCCTTCCCTTCTTGATTGCTTTAACATAACCTAAAACACATGATGGACACCTTATAAAGCTAATAAAATTTTGTTTTAAGGAGATCAAAATTCTTAATCCAAGTGAAACATATTTTCACGTATTCATGAGGCCTACCAGATTGCTTTGCTATGCCTTCCTTGCCCCATGGCAACGGGTTACCAGGCAGCAGGGGCTGGCTACCTTGTCATTAGGGATGTCATGGGGAGAATTTGCTCAAATGTACTAAGACCCCAGACATTATCGGGTGCTATCGCTTCCATTCCTAAGGGCAATTCTGACTCGAAACTCTTCCTCTCCTACCCAGAATGTATTAAAAATAAAAGTGCTCTCTATCCTTCTTTTTTTTTAAATATATCCTTGATTCTTCAGATCATTTTTCAGTTTTATTTTGAATTTGAAGTCATAAAAATATGGAAACCAAGTTTCTTTGTAACCCTAGGTTTTGCTCAGAAATGTGAAATCTACTTTAGATGGTTGAACTTAAAAGATTTATAACTTATACTCCATGTATAAATAAATAAGATTCCATGATAAATAAAACCTTGAATATAAACAGAAGCCAAGGAAGTACATTTATAAAAAGAAATACCATATTCAGTATTTTTCTTCAGAGTATATTCCTTCATAATTCTTTTGCCTTTGTCTTCTGAAGTTAAAAATTACAGAAACAGAATTAATTTGTCCCAAAACTCCCTTAGGCTGGAAACCATGACCCAGAGAAGTTATTTATCTTGGGAGATTTTCCAACTGCAATGAAAATCTATTCTCTAATTCGAAAGAATCACATAATCTAGACTGGAGAAAACCACTCCACCTTCCACATTAAATCATTGTTAGACTCACTGCCTTCTTGCAAACATACTTAGCTTTGTTACTGTCCCTGCTAAGACTGTTGCCCTAAGAACCAGTCACCATTATCCAGAGAGAAACTGTCAAACGGACCAACACTGGTGAAATGTAAACACTCATGGCTCTCAGCGCTCTGTGGCAGTCTGACTGTCTCTGCTTTCTCTTACAAGTCACACCACGACAAGGACTCACACAGAACAGGTGTCATTGTAGCTGGGATGATCCATTCCTTCACTTGGGTATTCAATTATATAAAATTGATACAAGCCTATTTATTTATCCTTACTGCATTTTCCTCGATTGAGGACAGCAATTTTTCTAGCCTGTAAACATATTTTAAAATTTTGTTATTCATCAAATGTATCTTAGCTTGGTTGTAATCACACATAAAATAAAAGTTCTTTCTTTCTCTCTCTCTCTCTTTCTCATCTATCTATCTTCCTCTAAGTGTTAGAAACATCTAACAGGGAGGCAAAATGCTTCCTGTGACCTCATGGGTCTTACTATTTAATGGATTTCTAGCTCCTCATCCAAGTCATTAACTTAAAAATTTCCAAATGAAGCAGGTTCACAAAATAGCTCATGCATCAGCTTTCCTGGGAAGTACTCTGTCCTCTGAGGTTAAAAAAAGTGCCCTATGTGGGGCACCTGGGTGACTCAGTTGGTTAAGTGCCCCACTCCTGATTTTGGCTCAGGTCATGGTCTCAGGGTCACAGGATTGAGTTCTGCATCTGACTCCACATTCAGCAGAGGGTCTGCTTAGGATTCTCTCTCTCCCTCTCCCCCTCTGTCCCTCCTTTACTTTATTTCTCAAATAAATAATAAATCTTAAAAAAAAAAGTGTCCCACATTGTTGTTCCAACTGTCCAACGTGCTTAGAATTCAGCTCACAATCTGATGCCAGCCCACATCATAGTCTTTCTCCCCCATAGACTGGTGAGTTCCTTGAGCACAAGAACCATGTCTGTCCATCTCAGAATCTCAGACACCAGACACCATGCACAGCCCATGCTAAATGCCGAGTCAATTCTTGCAGAGCTACTGAACTGAGCAAAATATGGGGCAGGTACAGAGAACCATAATCTTATATCTATTTACTCAATAATAAATTCTGCAGTTTTCTTTTGAACCAACACAGTTGGACTAGGAAATCCAGCAACAAATTCATCAACGATTGCTACATTTAGTATATCATTTTCTCTTCATCGTAGACATAGACTTTTCATGAGAAATATTCTTTCCAAAATCTTCAATTCTTTGCAAACCTCTCGGTCAGTCTAGTGTGGAGGCTTTGGCTTATGACTTTCTTTCCTCACTCCCCTTCTTCTTCACCTGGCTGACTACTGTTCACTCCTGAGTTTTTTTCAGGGAGAAGACCTGAACCTTGTTAGACAAGATTGAGAGTGTCTGCCAGGCATTTAAGTAAGAAACCTGGTGTCCCTGTCATGACACATAGTTTTGCAAATACTATGAAATCAGTCAAACTGATTTCAGTCCTATAGTCTCAGCATCATGAGAGCAATCTCCATGTTAATCCTCCCAGTTTCTATGTTCCCAGTGCCTAAAATAAGATGGTGCGTCTCACAGAGAATATATTACCTGAAAATAATTCTCCAAATGAATTACAGCAACCCTATTTCATAAAGCATCACAGATACATTTTCTGAATAGCTAGTGACTCTAATTTAGAAGAAAAATTCCTCAATGTTAAACTGGATACAAAAATCTTAGCTCATGAAAGGTTATATGCAATTAAAATTGCAAATGTTGTCTTATTTGTAAGTAAATGTATAGAGAACATAATCTCTATAATGTGACTTCTCCTCATTTTTTTTCAATGTTTTATTTCAGTATCTTCCCACATGAACCTATTGCCAAGAAAATAATGCATACCCTTCTCTGATAATCTGACATTGTATCAGACTGATTTTCCTTAGGCTGTTGAATAAATTATGTCTTTGTTACTGATCATTATAACTTAACTCCTTTCTTTAAAGATTTATTTTATTTATTTATTTAAGAAGGGGGGCGGAGAGTGCATGCACAGGGGGAGGGGCAGAGGGAGAAAGAGAATCTCAAGCAGACTCTGCACTGAGCACATACCATGATGCAGGGCTCCATCTCATGACACTGAGAGCATGACCTGAGCCGAAATCAAGAGACGGATGCTCAAATGACTGAGCCACTCAGGTGCCCCGTTCAACTTTTGTGGTAGTAAATTTTTCATTGATTATGTCAAATCTATCAACCCAATTAACATCCCTTTGAGAGCAGAGTCTATGTTTATTTATGTTTGTTTTTAATTTTCATACATTACATACAGAAATTAGTCAATGGTTCAATGATTAGTTGAGCTAAATAATTACCTACTTAAAGTTGAAACATCTATTCAAATTATATGCAGGTTATAATAAATGAGAATTTCACTCAATACATGTTAAATTTACTCCAGGCACTCCCTCGTTTCTAAGCTCTACCTGTATCCTAGATTTTGCTGAATTCTACTTTAAAAAAAAAAAAAAAGACTGCTATTCTGAAAGCATTATATCCAGCTACTTTCCCTCAAAATGGGAGACTAACATCATCCAAAAAAATGGATGAAACCCCCCACTTCTCCCTGCCATTACTGCTAGCATTTTATACCATCCACCAAGATGACTGGTACTAACATAAGGGGAATTTCTGGTAGCAGTAACATCTCTAGGACATGAATGTATCAATTATCTATGGTTGGGACTATTTTCTACAATCCTGAAATATATTAGTATTCCTCTTCTGAGATAACAGGAGATAAATATATATATGCAAAATGATTAGATGAAGTGAAAAATATGCTGTTAAATACACAAAGACATGTTTTTGTAGGTTGGACAACGCACTAGTTACCATACCAACCTAGAAGACACTAAAAACCAGAAACCTGAGGGCATCCTTTATGCAGTCCTGGGAGCTTAAAAATGGGTTTCTGTCATGGGGTTCACAGCAAAGAACATTCTGTATTTATGAACTTGCTTTGTGCAGAAAAATAAACTGATTCCTTTTTCCCACGCTACTTACCTGCAGAGGTGTTTCTAGGCTTTACCCATGGACGCAGGTCATGTGTCTAGGGCCTGGCCACCAGCATGCAGGCATGTTTCTGGCACAAGCAGTTCAGGAGCTGGTTGTGACTGTTCTGCAGCGCACCCAAGGCACTGGAAGAGGGTGGTCTGGGAACATGCCCAGGATGGATGCTGCAGAAGTGGGTCACTGTGAACTTAATCTCCCAAAACTTCCAGCTGGCATGTCCTGGAGACTCCATGCGGCCTCCATTTTTATCATTTTTATCTGAACAGACCACCATGTGAAGTGGCCCTCATACTTACTCATGAACCACCAAAAGTCAGTTCACCTAAATAAGGTGACAGCTGGCAAATAAACAGAAGGCATAACTCTAAGTAATCTATCAGTATAGTGTTACTGGTAATATTAGTAACCATCATATTATTACTTATTGAATGTACTGTATGTACCAGATATTATTTTATTGAATACAGTCAATAATACTGTGAAGTAAAGGTTGTTGTTAGTACTTTAGCAGGAGTATCAGAAGACCAGATGTTACTTAAAATCTCACAACCTTGGGGCACCTGCGGGGGTGGTGGGGTCTCAGTTGGTTAAGCATCTGACTCATGATTTCAGCTCAGGTCATGATCTCCTGCGTCCTGGGATGGAGCCCTGGGCTCAGTGTGGAGTCTGCTTCAGACTCTCTCTCCTTCTCTCCCCTGCCACTCCCCCCACCCATTCTCTCTCTCGCTCAAATAAATAAGTCTTTAAAAAAATGCAGATATTAGAAGATAAGAATATAAAGCTAGAAATTCAAAAGGGAAATGTTACCTAAATCATATATCACCTTGTTTAACATACTTTAAAATCCATTTTTGTAGTGTAAAAGATGGTTTAGTTTTTATATCCATTGCTAATCGATATAAAGTTAATAGCTAGATGATGAAGATAAATATACATATATACATATAAATATATATATAAATATATATATGCATAGTGGATTTTAAATCTACATCCATCCAATCAGGATGATATGGCAGGTTTACTTCACCAGAATCTTTGGTTTTTCTATATTTCATTCTGCCTACTTTATTTTACTTAATCTTTTTTACCTTTTTTATAAGGTAAAAATTAATCTGAGTTTGGTCCTTTCTTAATAAATGTGAAACTATCTAGAGCTGTGCTTAGTTTCTCAATGTATTTACCATATAACTGGAGCATGTGAGAGATCCTAAGCCAGAGAACAAGCCCAAGGTCACCTAGATGCTTGATACACAAATACTGTGAGATACAAACGTGTATTGTTTTAAGCCACTAGAGTTAGGAATATCATTACCCAGTAAGAGGTCACTCATACAGTCCTGAAGCCTATGTTTATTTAAAAAATGCTCCATGTTACTCTGAGCTAGAAGATCCACTGACTAATGTTTAGCAAATGCAGGTATATGTGTATTCTGAGTTCTCTAAAAAACATTCCTTTTTTGTATTTCCCAAGCCTTCTATACAGAGCCCCCAGAGTATTCTGGAAGTTAGAGCAGGCAACAGTCTACTATAAAATCTTCCAAGATCATTTTAATCTATTCAGAGTTTTGCAGTGTTTTGAGACCAACTCCATGGGATCAACCTTTGCTCACTTCTCCCATTGCTCTTCCATGTGTGACAATTCCTCATCTTATCACTCTTCTACACAGTGACCCAGAGACCCCATTCTTCACACTTCCCCATGCTTTACCTGATTTCCAATGTAACAATAATGGTGCAAAAACTCCCTCAGCCACCCACATCTTCTGCCCAAGTCTATTTTTGTCTTTAGTGCCAATCATTTCTATCATATCATATTAATTTCATTTATATTTTACTTCCCTTTATTATTTACAGGATTCATTTATGGATTCTAAGAACACAGGCAAAGGCATATTCCCTTCCTCTCATTCCACAGAATTAATTATTTCTTTTCACAAACTTGAAGTCTTTATTTATGGTTTACCTGTTTGGGAAAATAATATTGTTATCTGGATAATGTTATTATAGAAAATGGTATTATTTTCCTAATATTAAACTACCATGACATTTCCTTTAGCTCCCAGCTAGATGAGTGAATAACTGCATTGTAATTTATATTGTCTTAGTCTTCTCAATCTCTGAAAATTCCAATCTTCTTAATCTTAGACATTTATGTCTTATTAAACCCAGTCAACCTGCTGCCAACGCAAAGCTGATCTGAAATACATCATCTTGGATGTACACTTGCCAGAGTCTAGACCTAGGATAATCATCTTTATGGCACCTATAAATGCCACTATATATTTTGATGGTCATGTCACTACAGTGAGAGAAACGTTTTCCTTGACCCTCTCTGGGTCCCTGGCTTGATCTGAAGAGTAAACTGATAAAGACAGATTAATAGCAGCAAAGCACACAATTTATTACATCTAAGTCTTAATGTCGATACAGAAGCCTTCTTAAGGAAACAAAAACTCCCCAAAACAGACCTGAGGGTTTCACGCGTGGTCCAATGAAGAGTGCCTAGTCACAGAGGCATATGAAGGTGTTGTAAACACCTGGGGGGAAGGGGAGACATAGGAAGGCCTGTTTGTTAACACTCTTCTTCATGTCCTTTTGTCAGCAGAGACAATCATGCTCCTTTCCTCTAGCTGTAAGGAGAGCATCTCTCACACCAGGCTACTATGACCCATTTCAAAGAAGTAACTCTCCTGCTTCTCCCATTTCCTCAAACTCCTTCAGCTCAGTTCAAAATAGTCCATATGCCAAGGGGCCAAATTTGGGGGCGTCGTGCCCAGAATCCCAACATCAAGGTGTCAAGGCAGGCCTAATTCCTGGTCTGTTCTTGTGTGCCTCCTTCTGTCATCGATTCTTAATTCATGTACCAGGAAGGGGAGGTACCCAGAAACTGTGCTTCTGGACATTCCTATAAGACATTTGTTCTAAAGCAAGTTACTGTGAGATGTTGGCGTTCACCTGCATTTACTTCTTATTTAAGTAAAATGAAGCCTGAACGAAAGACAAACAGAGAAACAGAGAGGAGGAGGGAGGGAGAGAGGTCAGAAGGAGAGGGAGCTGGTGTGTGCCTAATTCTCAGTGCAGAGAGGGTAACAGGAGCCAGGGGAGCAGTGCATACAGAGCAAAGATTGAGGAGATGGAGGAGGGTGGTTGTTCCAGAATTTTAAAGAATGGGGTGACTCTGAAGAAGCCCAGAGAGCCTCTCATGCATACTCTGCTTCCCCGCAGTCCAGCCTTCACTTCCCGCTACAACCCCCCATGGCTCCCAGCCTGCACACTTCAGCTCCAGGATTCCAGCAGAGTCAGCAGCCTCAAACCTTCTAGCAATTCTCCTGTCAGCAGAAACACAGAGAGAACTTGAGAACAGGCCTTTTCTTCCAACAGCCTTCTGAATGACTTATTGCCAGAGGAAACAGTGGTCCTGACCTCTCCTTGAGCATCCACTGAGGGTCTGTGCAGAATACTTTCATGCACACTGACAAGAAATACAGGGATAGGAAAGAAACAGTGTGCCCTGTTTGACCTTGAAATCTAGAAGGAGGCTATATTAAGCATATTTCTGTTTCCCATACTGCACAGACATAACTATCCGATTTCTGGACAAAATCACAGACTGTAGAAATGAAACACCTTTAGAAATCACCGACTAGGGACGCCTGGGTGGCTCAGTTGGTTAAGCAGCTGCCTTCAGCTCAGGTCATGATCCCAGCGTCCTGGGATCGAGTCCCGCATCGGGCTCCTTGCTCAGCAGGGAGCCTGCTTCTCCCTCTGCCTCTGCCTGCCACTCTGTCTGCCTGTGCTCGCTCACTCTCTCTCCCTCTCTCTCTGACAAATAAATAAATAAAATCTTAAAAAAAAAACAAAAACCTCTGGAGTTTAAAAAAAAAAAAAAAAGAAATCACCGACTATCGCATTCTAATTTATATGTGTGGCGCTGGAAAGCTCACAAGGAATCGAGATAAAGCAGCAGCAGGAGGGAGGAGCCGTGCCATCCTGTAGGCCATACCGGGTGCTGCTCAGAGCCTTCACTCTGGACAAGCTGGGATCTAAACCCCAGCTCTACTTGTCATGGTTACTTCAGCCTCTGAAAATCATCTCTGCCACCTGTGAACTGGTTCATGTCACTCTGCACTTCTGGACTGTGTGACTTCAGTGAGACACCACTTGTAGAGCTTAGTGCAGAGGGACTCATCGCCAACATCAAACACACACTGATGGCCACCAGCTCTGTCACTTCCTGACTGTTCTCAGGGAGACACGGAGTCTCTTGATAAGCGGAAATGTTTTCTAGGCAATTATCTATTGAATACATGAAAGGAATGGGTCCATCTCCCTTACGGGCCTCCATCAAATTGTTAGCCAGTTCCATAAACTGAGCGTCTCAGGGCTCCAACTACTGCCTCCCGCAGTGCACTTGCCAAACAAAACCCACAACAGCTAACTAAATCTCAGTGTATCGGAAATTCAAATTAAACTGGGTGTCTTAAATTCTGACTGCTAAACTGGATGCTCCTTTGGTCTAAAACAGTCAAAGTTGACCTTCCAAAGTTCTCCCATTGCTATAAAAGCACAGACAACTTCAGTCAAGTACCAGTCAAAGGCCTATTTGGGTAAAACTCTGCAGTATTATCTCGGGTATATTTACTCAACAGTTGATTATCTGAATTAGTTTAGACACACCAAAACTTAGACTTCTGGGAGTAAGCGTATCCTTCAGCTACAAATCTCACATATCAATATCAGTAACTTTCTTTCTGAAATTCCACAGTAGTGATTCACAAGGGAATTCTAGCTCATAAAATCATTTTTATCCCCTCCCCTTTAGCTGAAAGGGCAGATAAGAACTTTTAAAAATAAGAGAATTAAGGCTCCCTGTTAAAAATAGGGAAATTTCCCTTCTCCCCTTTTCATAGAATATTTAGTTTTAATTGTGGTTTTCATTTTGAGTTCCTTGTCTCTTTGAGATGTAGGTAAATCTTTTTTCAAGTTAACATTTAAGACCAATAAATGTCTTTATCAAGGACCTAGCAACCATCTCCTCCAAATGCAGGTATCAGATAGTGCAGTTCTTTCCCAGTTTCGGGGTGGGGGTGTTGGGAAGGGGGAAAGCCTATCTTCAGTCAATGCCTTGCTCAAAACTGCCTCCTGTTATAAAGATATGACAAGTTTATTTTTCTTTTGCCTAAAGCCAATTAGCAAACACAGATGGTCACCTCAATTACCTGGTGAATTTCGGATGAACTATGTGTGACAAATGGTGCTGTCAAGTTCATGTACTTGATTGCTAGTTACTGTTTATCTTGGGAACATGCATGTAACAGGTTGTGTCTGCTTCATTTTCCTTTATAAAATCCTGATATGTCTTTTGTCTTCACAGTCTTCTAGTAGATCACCTGTGATACTCATCACATTCGGGCTTAAGGCTTATTCAATACTAGAATTCTTTCCTACCCTTGTGGAGAGGTTTTCTAGTTGAGAAGATATTTTGTATTAAATTCTGTTTTGCTCATATTATTTAAATCCAAGTCATGGTGAATGCCAACAGGTTGCTTCAGATTACTGTGTTTCTTTTTGGTACAAAAGTCAAGCAAATACAGCCTGTGAAATTCATTTTTTAAATGAATAAATCAAAATGAGTTTTTCAAAAATTAATGCTAATTTTTTGTGCAGCCTAGTCTCTGTCTATAGCTTAATATTCTGCCCCTTTACTTTCACATCTTTGTTTAGGAATATTTTCGCCTTGAAAAAAAAAGGGGGGGGGAAGTAAGATATAAAGTACATTTTCTTCCACAAGAAATTCTTATTTCTATAAAGACAAGCAAAACTCATTACAAGTAATGAGGAAAATAAAAAAAAAAAAAAACAAGACTTATTAAAGTTTCTGGACATTTAGAAATAAAATTGATTTACCAAAGTTCATCTTCACATGTAAAGCAGGGACAACCTTGTTGACAGAGGCTATGTAAATATATACTATTGATATTCTTAAAGGCAGTTTCAGTAATGGTATGTTATACTGAGAAAAGAAATACAAAGCAATTCTAACAGATTTTGTTCAGAATCTTTCAGCCTAATTTTTGTTCCCATCATTTGCTAATGACAAAATATCAAGTGGGTGGAACTTTGTACCATAAATTGGTAGGTTCTTCAAAAACTTTTCATACTGTCATAAGGTCTGTAATAATAATATACTTCCATCTGGCAATATGTGCTTCTTACTATCTTCAATAACAAAAGAAGAAAAAAAAAACAAACTTGTTTCATCCCTTTCTCATCCAGGCCACAATAATTGATATAGAAAATTTTCCTCCATTAGCCTATATTTAATTGGCCCACCATATCAACTAGTATCACCTAAAATGCAACACAGCAATTGGCAAGAGTGTGAAGCTAAAGATAGGGCATAATTCATCCCCTATCATAACATCATAATGGTTAGAATTTTTGTTTTGTAAATGTTAACTTTTCTTTTAAGGGAAGGGTGTCAAACTATTTCTATACATGAATATATATTATACACACACACACACACACACATATATATATATATGATCATATATATGATATATATCTCAAACTAAATATATATATTTCTTCTAGAAATGAACGCTATGTGATTTTGCTTATAACCTTTCATTTTATTAAAGGGTGAAATCAATAATCTATTTATTCAGCCAACTGAAAGGCTTTCAAACAATTTCATGTGAGATTGAATTTTTATAGCTTTTTTTCATCCTACAAGTTCTAACAATAATAATATCTTCTCAATTGCTAGACAAATATAAAATGTCAAACCTTGGCAGCCTTTCAAATACATGAAATAAAATCTCCTACCTATGGGTGAATAATTGTCTTACTAAAAATATTGCTTTCTTCAAAACCACCAGGCAGTGGTTTTTTTAGGGCATTTAGGTCATTTTAGGGCATTTTTAGGGCATTTAGGTCATTTGAGGGCAGTGGATTACTGGCATGATCTAAAGCTGGAAATGAATGAGCTTTTGTTTTTAAACATTTTGCAATGCTGACCTGAGAATCATGACCATTTCAAGTCTTGTTATAAGTCTGTTATTGGCCACTGACATAGAAACAGTGATAGAAACTTTTATTTATTAATGTTCCTATGGATGGTGTCCAAAGACACCCAAAGGGCTGAACAAATAAAACATGAAATAATCAAACCAACTATTGGCTGTCCTCAAATAATCTGTTGAAAACTCATAGAAATCTTTTTTTATGACTAGGCCAAATTTCTCCTTTAAAGGACAGGTAATTTCTGTGACCCTTTTTATAATAAAAACAGTAATATTAATATTAAGCCCACTGTCCACAGTCAACTGGGAAATCCAAACTATATAGGCTCCAGATTGTCCACACCATGAAGTCCTTTTCTTAACATAGATGCTAACTCTGAAACAGAGTAATACATTCAACTGTCAATTCAAGCAATCAAAGTAAAGAGGTAATGTCTTTAGAATGAGAAACACCAGTGTAGCCCCTCAAAGATGGACAATTTTATATTCTTCTGATTCTGTTATTTAACCTTGTATCTCCTTCCCTTCTCTGCTGTTTAAGTTCGTTTTCATTCCTTTATAGGTCAACCTAGTAAAATTAAAGAATACGCTTAAAATGTTATTTTGCTATCTAGCTTAGGCAAAATCATTTCTGGCTATTAAATTGTATTTTTATTACTTTCTTTGAGAGCTACAATACAATCCCCAGTTTCTATCAATTTTACATTTATTTTTTACAGTGTTAAGGCTGACAACATATATATTTTTTGTAAACAAAAGTATGTGCCACATATTTTGAGTAAAAATTGACTTGAAAGTTTAAAACTAATAAACAGGTTACATTAACATAGCTCTATAAATTTACTGATTTATTGTTAAGTGTCAAAATGTTTGCTAGCATTGTATGATCTTTTCTAAGGGCCTATGTTCAGGAAAGCTACATTATTTGAAGGAAATTACTCTTGGCTAAAAAGTCAAGTGGATCTTATTTTCTACAACTTATCAGTTTTATTTTCTTCTCACTTGGATCATGACTTGACTGCAAATTTTCCCTCCTCCCTTGTCTCCAGTGACCTTTCATTTTTTTTTTTTCTGGATGATAAAAACAAAATACGATATTATCAAATTCTTGACATTATCACATCCTTTAATGTATTTATTGCCCTAAATCTCTTTTTTTCCCCAATCTTTTGATCACAGTTGATCAGCTATACACTATAATCCCCTAACAAGCTGATGATTTCCATTTACTCCACTGCTGAATCCGAGCCACTGCTTCCTACCACCTACTGCTTTCCACCTTGCATTTCTGGAATTCATTCTCTGTTATGTCCTCAGAAAATATGTACACGAGTTACACATTCTGAATCCTTGAGGTTCTTTGCTATGACTTCATATTTGATTGATATTCTTATAAATAAATGATTTTAGGCTTAAAATTATTTTCTGATGGACCTCTGAAGGACATTCCAACACTAAATTCTGGCATCCTATGTTGTGGGCTATCTTTTCTTCCTGGGTGAATTTTTCCCCCAAGTTTTTCAGAATTATTTTGTTTCTCCTTAGCGTTTGAAAACTTTATCATCCTGAATCTAGACCTGGATCTTTTTAAACTCCCTTTTCAATCTAAAATTGCATGCCCTTCTTCAGATCTAGGAAATGCCTTATTATTTATTTAAGTCTTCTCTTTGATTTTCTTTGTTCTTTCAGGATCTCCTACTGGGAGAGTCATACATCCAGGGTAGACCTCTTGAATTTCTCTCTTTTTCTCATCACCTTCAACTCTTTGTGTTTTACATTAATGTTCCAGAAAGTTCCCTGGACTTTAGATTTCAACTTATGTAACTGTTAAAAAACAAAATTCAACCAAGTGACTTTGAAGATCTGACTCAAACAGCATCCCATGTAGCAAGTAGAAGTAGGCTGGTAGAAGCTGTACAAAACAGGAGGTTTTTATAGGAAGGAGGGTGGGGCAAGAAAGTTACTGGCAAAAGATAAGAATTGTTCCAGGGGAGGTCATTTTCCCCTAGAGGGTAACATCAGGGGATGTTTCATGCAGATGACCTCACCTTCCTTTTGGAAGCCTGGAGACAGACTATGGGGTGGGTTACTTCCTTGGATTTGATGAGAAACTTTCTAACTGACATATTGATGCCATTTCTGGAGGAGGCTGAACCTGCAGTCAGATCAGGGACTGTGGGGGTATAGCTCAGTGGTAGAGCATTTGACTGCAGATCAGGGACTGAGCCCCAGTCTGCCAACTCAGACTAAGTGATGTCATTTTTGGGCCTGTGGTTTTCTTTTCACTACAAGTATTTAAACATTAGTAACTGTATTTTTAACAGTCAAGAGACACTATGTGTTATTTGATTATTTCTTTTTCTTACCATATTATGCTTTTTTATGAATACAGTATCTTCCTGAATAATTCTGAGGGTAGGAAATAATTTTTTTCTCTATCTTGCATTATATATTCTCTAAGGTAAGTTACTTTAACTTCCATCTTTTTCAACTACCTGAAGATCTTAAATTGTTTTCGTGCTCAAAAGTGAAACAATCAAAAAAGATGTTTCAAGGTATCTGTGTTTCATTCACTGTATGTGGTGCATCTCTTCCCTGACTGAAAATGCTAAAGAGAATTTCCAAGTACAATGGGAGGGGCTTGTGACTCGGGGGCTGCCTCAGGCGAAGGATCAGGAAGCCAGCTGAGGAGCACCTGGGTGGCTCAGTTGGTTAAGTGCCAGACCCTTGATTATGGCTCACAGAGTGATATCAGAGTCCTGGTATGGAGCCCCACCTCCTACTCCGCACTCAGTGGGGAGTGTGCTTGAGATTCCCTCTCCCTCTCTGTTGCCCCCCCTCATCCTTCCCCTTGCTCCCTCGTTTGCTCTCTCAAAAAATAAAATGAAATCTTAAAAAAAAAGAAAGAAGAAAAAAGAAAGCCAGCTGACAAGTCCCCCACCCCAACCTCAGGCATCACTAGAGAAGCTCTTTATTCTGGGGTACTAAGTTCCCTAGCTCACCCATCATAGTTATTTAGTGAGAAAACCCCTGGTTACGTTTAGTTTGTCTCCATTTGTTCTTGTTATGTTGTTTTTAAGGTAACGTAAATTCAGGCTGCATGAAAAAGGAGGGAAAAGAAAATAAAGTGGCTGAATGCACAGCCATTCTGCACACAGAGGTCCACTTTCTTCTCCCAGTTTTGAGTCACACTTCTCATTTCTGCTCTTTGCATCAATATACACCAAGCCTAGATCTTTCTGAGATTTTAGAGTAGATGCGCTTGCATGCAGCATTTTCACACATAATTTCCTTGATTTCATCTACAAATTTGTCATCACATGATTTTCGGATTTCAGAAAATTTTGCTGATGTCATTCTCCAGAACTCCCTTCTTTCTTTTTTTTATCAGAATTTTGTATTCATTCCAACGGGTCTTCAATGCATGAACTCAACCTACTCCCTTTAGAAAACTAACTGACATCTGAATAGCCAATGTTTATGTGTTAAAGTGGAACCAACCAACCAGATAATGTTTTGTTAACACTGTTATTGGAATATGTGAATAGGCAAGAAGTCACACATAGAATTAACTCCAGAAATTGAGTTGTTCCTCAGAGGTTACTAATTCATATATTTAGTCAACAAATATTTTGAGCACCTGTTATTATATAGCACACCTTGTTTAAAATCTTAGCAAGTGAGCAGTGTAAAAGAGACAAAAATTAGGGTGCCTTAATACCTTTAATCAAATAACACTGAATTAACATAACTACGAAGGGCATCCTGAAATGGGGGGGGGGCACATAAGCACAGCTTATGGGGCACATAGAGAAACAGAGGAACTGGCCCAAGATAGTTTCTTCCTAACAAAGACCACAGGAGGAAAAAATTCTAGAGTTGTTTATACACAAACACGCACCACAGAGACAAATCATACAAGAGTCAGGCTGATCCTTTACTCTTGAAGAGGAGCTCTGGCAAGATAACCCAGATTCCCTGAGCACAGTAGGCTACTCACCATACTAACAGAATTCTACACTTTAGAAAGAAAACTACAGGGACGTCTGGGTGGCTCAGTTGGTTAAGCGGCTGCCTTTGGCTCAGGTCATGATCCCAGTGTCCTGGGATCGAGTCCCACATCAGGCTCCTTGCTCGGCAGGGAGCCTGCTTCTCCCTCTGCCTCTGCCTGCCACTCTGTCTGCCTATGCTCGCTCTCTCTCTCTCTCTCCCTCTCTCTCTAACAAATAAATAAATTAAAAAAAAAAAAAAAAAGAAAACTACATCATGTTTCCCTGCTGAGTTTCACAGTCTGCACTGAGACAGCCATGGGCAGAGTCTGGTTCCAGCACTTTCCTGCTTCGTAACATTGGGTAAACTTCAGAGGCTCTCTAAGCCTGAATTTCAAATATAAAGTTAATAATATTATATACCTCAGGGTTTATTTTGAAATTGAAAGAAACAATGCATGTAAAGGTTAGTCACATACCAAATGTTTAATGAATGCCATATGACAGTATAATGTCATTATATTTTATAATATATATATATATATAAAATATATTATATTGCCTTATTTTTTTCCCAAAGAATATGCTGTATTCAACCTTCTTACATTTAAATTTAGAGAACTGTAGTGACATCCTCTTCATTTAAGGAGAATCTCCACTTTAATATAACTTAATATAAGGAAATTATTTAATTTCACTGTGCTGAGTTCTGCTCCTTAGGCCTGGGAACCCACAGTATGCAATTTCTCACACAAACCTGAAGGTTTACTTTATTTGTCCCTTTTCTCTTTTTATCCAAAACTATCTACTTGAATTAGGAGTGTCATTGAAATCTTATGTGTACAGCTCAGGAAAGTGTACTTTCCCAACAGCGTAATAATTAACTTCATATGCTATCAGGAGGAAAAAAAGGTCTCTCCATAGTGGCAAGAAGTCTGAATGAATATAATCTGAAAAGCAAGACTTAAAGAAAGAAAGAAAGAAAGAAAAGAAAGAAAGAAAGAGAAAGAAAGAAAGAAAGAAAGATTGATTTGTGTCAGAGAAGACACTAAGGTTGTGTTTGGTTACCAACCAAAAAAATTCTCAGTGAATTATATGACAGGTACCTTGTGGGTCAGCTGGACATCTGCTTCATACTGTCTTCACTCCAAGATCCAGTCAGTTAAAACAGATTCTTTCAAAAATACAGCTAATCATCCAGACAGGAAGGACAGGGGAACATGGGACTATGTGCTGACTCTCAAAGTTTCTCCCCAAAAGTGACACATATTGCCCAAATTCTTATTCCATAAGCCAAAGTCACCTGGACAAGATTAATATTAACAGGGATGAAGCAGAATTTTTCCCCAGAGAATAAAAGCAAATATTTGTGAGTAATACTACAGGTTTGCTGCACTGGATGCAATGAAAGTTTCTTAAAGGCATACCTCAGCTTCCCTGTGTACATCCTATTTCCTACATGCATTATATATTTTATCCTTACAATAATTCTGTGGAACAGACAGCTATCCCCACTTTCAACATAAGGAAGTGGATTCAAAAGAACAAAGTGAGGAAAGACAAAATTCCTCCGACTTAGAGTTATCTGAAACTAGTTTGAGTTCATTGAGTCATACCGAATGCCCTGTTACTGAGGATACTGAAACAGAAGCAGAACGACGACTCTGCAGGAGTGCTGAAGAGAAGAGCTACAGTCTCTGTGAATAACTAGGCACCACAACCTTTATAATTCCTTTTAACCCTGAGATTCTAGGATTCTACAAGTTGTGCAAGGTCACATATTAAAGGCAAAATTTGTATTCTGAAGAAGTGACCTCAATTACAGGAAAGGGAAAAGATACTCCAAAGTGATTTAATAATCTAGCATTCAAGCACCATTACTGTGAAACCCAAATGTTGAAAAAGTTTTATCACAGATCACTTCTCGATCAGCATGCAGAAAGAATCTGCTCATTTGGTGACTGAAATGCTATGGATTATTACTGGTATCATATCAAATTTTCCAAATACCCTGGAGATTGCTGTTCTAACATGGTTATGAATAAAATATAGGCAACAACATTTCTACCATTCCCCAGAGATAAACATTTTCTTCAGTTGTATAACAAATAAACAAATGTTCTAATGGAAAGTGAAAAACAAGTGCATCCTAAGTCATTATTTAAAATAAGACTGTCTTTGAACTGATGAGCTATATGAGGTCTGACACTCTAAACATATATTAAGGAATTTTATAAAGAGACAATTCACATAGTGATGACTATCCTTTCTTACCATCCAAAGGTTTTATAGCTTTAATAACTCACACAGTGATTTGAATTTTTACCATTTGTCAAGTGAAAATATAATAATGAAATAAATACAGGAAACAAACCTAAAAATTAAGGTCAGTATACTTTTTAAAAATCCATCATTTTAATTTAATGATTCGTAAGTCAGTACAATAAAAATGAAAAGACCAATATGTATTTGCTTATTTTAAATGCAGTTATTCATTCATTATTCATTTTAGAAGCCAGGGATTAAAGGTTTTGGAACTAAACAAATTAGCAGTTTTGCTTACGTCTTGTAAATAAATAAAATAGCATTCTCACCTCCTGGTACAACTAAAGATTTGTCAATTCAAGTACTACAGATCTGAAAACTCAGAAGAAGCACATCCAGGGCAGCTTGTCCATGAAATTTCAAGACATCATCTGGCACCTCAGTATAATCAAAGGAAATTCCTTTCAAGCTATTAGCCAGTGACCCAGCAAATAGCCTTCTTCAAACCTAGATGATCCCAAACATTTAAAATGTATTTGAGGGAAGAAGCACTTCCAGAAGTGTAATGATTACTTCTGAAAATCTGTTCCTCTACTAAATCAATGAGACAGTGGGAAAAAATGTGTCCAAAACAACTTTTTCATAACTCTTAAAATTAACTAAAGGCTTACAACAATTAAAGAGGCATTTATTCAAGAAAGGGGACTTAATTCCATGAAGAACAGTTAACTTCATGGCATTTTAGTTATACTTATTCCTTTTTCCTTCTCCCCAGATATGTGGTAGTTGTATGTAAATAGACATACAACTATCAAAGCTGTGAAATCAAGCATCCCAGCAAATACTGTAAGGGGGAGAAAAGGATTAAAAATCATGGGGGAAAAAAAACCTATCCTCCAGCAAAGTCTCATTATTTTACATGTATGGAAGTTCCCTCAAAATCTTCATTCTCAGGGATTATCTTTATCTGAACTGAATCAGAGCTCACTCTCTGCAAATAAGTCTATCCCAGAGCATCTGTCATAAACAATCAGTGGTAATTGTTTAACACTGCAACTGCCTGAGGCGGTGATATCAGCTGGGGTGAACAAATGGCTGATCAATAAAGTTAAAAGAAAAAATAAAGAAATGTGTGGTCCATAAGGTGCTGTGAAGAACTCTGACATATTCCTAGGGATCAAAAAGATCATACAATGAGCATAAATATGTGCATGCTGAGGAAAGACCTAAAAAGGCTATTATCTCTCACTTCTGATAGACCGGAAGGACCTGCAGAAGCAGAAAGTGAAGGCACAAACTCAGTTGTAAAATGCCTGCTACTATATTGAAAGTATGCCCAACCACACATACAGAACCCTCTGACAAAGGCGTGGAGACTTATCGATTCAAATTAATTCAGAAAATCTCTAAGTATTACCTATGTCAATGCAAACCAATCAGAGATTTAAGTAGCTGTATTCAACAAAGAACACAGACCTTATAGAATTAGTTCAGAAAATTAAAACAACAACAACAAAAGCAACAGTAAAAACAATAAGCAGAAAGCTAGGGTGGGTTTCTGACTTCCAAAGGGGACACATAGTAACACTAAATTTTCCAGTTATTGGTAAAATACAATGAGATGTGAAAAAAAGGAAACATAATTCATACTCATAAGAAAAAAAGCAGTCAAAAAAAGCCCAGACGTAAGACCTATCAAATAAAGACTTTCAAGTTAAACTATGAATTTGAGGTAAATATGTTCAAGTAATAAAGAAACCATGTCATGTAATTAAGGGAAAAGTATGAGGACATCTTACCAAATGGAAAATATCAATAAAGAGATAGAAATTATAAAAGAAAACAGTAGAAATTCTGAAAAGTATAGTACTAAAATACAAAACTCATCAGGAGGTTCAACACCACATCTAAACTGGCTGAAGAAAGAAACAATGTCCTTCAATATAGGTCAATTAATGTCCAGTTAGAGGAAAGAGAGAAAGAAAGGAAAAATGAACAGAGCTTCAATAATGATGGATATCATCCAATAATGGAATACACATTATCCCAAAAAGAGAGGAATGACAGAAATGGCAGAAAAAATGTTTGAAAATGACTAAAAACCTTACATATTTGATTAAAAACATTAATCTGCACATGTAAGAATAACAAATAACTCCAAGAAGGATAAACTCAAATACACCCACATCAGCATGCATAAAGTTAACAAATCAGAAGTTAAGAAAAACAGAAAATCTCAAGCAGCAAGAGAACGGAGTCATCATGTACAAGAAATTCTCAACAATGAAAATAAGCAACTTCTTGTTAGAAACCATGGACACCAGAAGATAGTGGGATGACAAAGTTAAATTACTCCTAGAAAAAGACAGCTAAGGTACAATTCTATACCTAGTAAAACTATCCTTCAAAGCCAAAGGAGAAATTAAAACATTTCCAGTTAGACAAAACCAGAAAAAAACTGTCACAGCATACCTGCCCTATAAGAAATACTAAAAGGAGGGGCACCTGGGTGGCTTAGTGGGTTAAGCATCTGCCTTGGGTTCAGGTCATAATCTCAGGGTCCTGGGACTGAGCCCTGCATTGGGCTTCCTGCTCAGCAGGAGGTCTGCTCCTCCCTCTCTCTCTGCCCCTCCTCCTTGCTTGTGTTCTCTTCCACTCTCAAATCAGTCAATCAATCTTTTAAAAAAGAAATACTAGAAGGAATCCTTTAGGAAATAATATTAGCAAGTAACTTAATTCCATACAAGGAAATAAAGAGCATCAATCTACTTAATTAGATACATAAAAAGGGAAACAGAAGAAATGTATTTTTGATTGTAATTCTATTTTCTTACATCAGTTGTGAAAGACAGCTGTACAGAGAAATGATAAAACAATGTTGATAGGCTTATAATATATAAAGACATAGCTTGTAAGATAAAAATAGCTCAAAAGAGTAGAGCAAGGACAAGCTAATACTGGGGCAAAGTCTTGGGGTGCTACTTAAATTGGTGTTATTCTAAAACAATAAACTTTAAGATGTTAATTTTAATCCCAAGGTAACCATTAAGAAAGCAAGTCAAAAATAGAGTAAAAAAACAATAAAGGAATTAAAATGGTAAGGTAGGACATATCTATTTAATAAAAAACAAAGCTTCAATTGAGAAATGGAGGAATAAAAAAGTCATGACAGAAGAAACAAATAGCAAAATGACATATATCCTACCTTATCAGTAACATATTAAATATAAACACAAAACACTTCCAAAAAAATCAGCATTTGTCAGAATATATAAAACGATTAGACTGAAAGGCATCCAGATTGGAAAGAAAAAAGTGAAACTATCTATATTCACAATTGCCTAGATGACATAATCTTATACATGAAAAATCCTAAGGAATCCATATGAACACACACACACACACACACACACACACACACACTGTGTTTCAAAGGATTCCACCAAGAATGTGAAAAAACAGCCTACAGAATGGAAGAAGATATCTGTTGATAATGTATCTTATAAAGGATATTTATCCATAATACATAAAAAACATAACTGAAAAATAAAAAGAACCTAATTAAAAATTGGGCAACTGTTACTAAGTGATTAAAACAAGATTGCAGAACACAAGATTAATATAGAAAATTCACTTTCCTATATACCAGAAATGAAAAAGAATTTAAGAATTAAAAACACAGTGTCATTTACATTTGCACCCCAAAAATGAAATACTACAATAAAAAATCTAACAAAATATGTATAAGATCAATATGAGGAGAACTACAAAGCAGATTAATAAAATCAAACAACTAAATATACAGAGAAATATTCCATGAGTGTAGATGAGAACATTCAATATTGTCAAGATGTCAGTTTTTCCTAATTTGATCTATACATTCAACAAAATCCCAAAGTCTCAACAAGTTATTTCATAGATATTGACAAACTGATTCTAAAGTTTGCATTTAGAAACAAAAATCCCTAAGAGCCAACTCAATATGGAAGGAGAAGGAAGTTGGAAGACTGACACTACTCAGCTTCAAGTCTTGATGTGGTAATCAAGGCAGTGAGGTACTGGCAAAAGAAGAGGCATACACATCAATGTAAGAAAAGAGGGAGTCCAGAAGTAGAATCACTTAAATACAGTGATCTCTGACAAAGAAGCAACCATGATACAATGGAGAAAAAATAGTCTCCAACAAAAGAACAACTGGACATTCACAGAAAAAATTAATCTAGACACATAATATATACAACTCACAAAAAATAAGTCAAAATTGATTACAGGCCTTGATGTAAAATCATAAACCTCCTAGAACACAAGAAAACAGACATCACAGAATGTGGCAATGGCTTTTAAGATACTACATTAAAGGCATAATGTATGATAGAAATAATTGATAAACTAAATTTAATTAAAATTAAAAATTTCTGCTCTGCAAAAAATAGTAACAAGAGAATGAGAAGACAAGCCACAGACTAGGAGAAAATATTTGCAAAAGAAATCTGATAAAGGAAAGTTATCTAAAATATACAAAAAACTCTTAAAATTCAACAGTAAGAATATAGTCTGATTTAAACATGGACTGCAGGGTGTCTGGGTGATTCAGAGGGCTAAGCCTCTGCCTTTAGCTCAGGTCATGGTCCTGGGGTCCTGAGACCGAGCCCCACATTGGGTTCTCTGCTTGGCGGGGAGTCTGCTTCTCCCTCTCTCTCTGTCTGCCTCTCTGCCTACTTGTGATCTCTCTCTCTCTCTCTCTCTGTCAAATAAATAAATAAATAAATAAATAAATAAATAAATAAATAAAATATTTTTGAAAGTAAATGAACACAGACCAAAGACCTTAACAGACACCTCACCAAAAAGATTTACAGATGCAAAATAAGCATATGAAAAGATACTCAACATCATAGGTCATCAGGGAAATGCAACAAAGAAATATCAGTACCTATTAGAATGACTCAAATCTGGAACACTGACAATGCCAAATGCTGACAAGGATATGGAGCAAAAGGAACTCTCATATATTGCTGTTGGGAATTCAGAATGGTACAAGTACTCTGAAAGACAGTTTGGCAATTTTGTATAGAATTACACATACTCCTTACCATATGATCCATCAACTTCATTCTTTGAAATATGCCCAAAGGATTTGAAAAGTTACATCCACACAAAACCTGAATACAGGTGTTTAAATGAGCTTTATTCATAAATGCTAATATTGGAAGAAACCAAGATGTCCTCAAGGAGGTGAATGAATAAACAAACTATGGTACATCCAGACAATGGAATATTATTCAGCCTTTAAAAAAAAAAAGTGCTGTCAAGCCATTAAAATACAAACAAAAAACTTGCATGCATACTACTAAGTGGAAGAAATCAACCCCAAAAAGCCACATATACCATAAGATTACAATTAGATCACATTCTGGAAAAGGCAAAACTGGAGACAGAAAAAGGACCAGTGGGTGCCAGGGGCTGGGTGGAGGGATGAACTGCCAGAGCACTAAGGATTTTTAGGACACTGAAAATACTGTATACAAAATCATAATGATGGCTACATGTTGATACATTTCTCCAAACGTACAACACCAAGAGCCCAAAAACAGACTGTAAACCAATGTAAACTATGGATTTGGGCCAGTATAATATGTCAATGTAGGTTCATCAACTGTGACAAATGCACCACTCTGGAGGGGGATGTTGATAATGAGGGGAGGCTATGAAAATGTAGGAGCAGGGGCATATGCAAAATCTTGGTCTCTGCCCCTTATATTTTGCTGGGAACCTAAAGCTGCTCTAAAACAATAGCCTTAATTTCAAAAATAGAGCAAATAATTTGAATAGGCATTTCTCCAAAGAAGATATATAAATGGCCAATAAGCACATGAAAACATCATTAGGAAAACACAAATCAAAATCACAACATGCCACTTCATACCTACAAAGACAGCAACAATGAAAAAGAGAAAAAAAGGAAAATATGAGCGTTCATGAGGATAAAAAACTGAAACTTCATGTTTTGCTGGTGGGTCAATAAGACAGAGTAGCTGTGATACAAATATACTCCAGATGATTTTTTTAAATTAATTTTAAAAAGTATAAAAGCACTAATTATATTTTTCTTTTATTGATGCATAATTGACATACAATGTCCTATTAGTTATAGGTATACATCACAGTGACTTGGTATTTTTACTTTATGAAATGATCCCCACAATAATTCACGTTACCCTCTGTCACCATCAATGTTACTGCAATATTACATAGAGACTATATTCTCTATGCTGTACATTACATCCCCATGACTTACTTCCTTTATATATGGAAGTCTGTACCTCTTAGTCTCCTTCACCTATTTCGTCTGCCCCTCAGCCTCCCTCCCCTCCACTTCAGTAACCAAGAGCACTAGTAAAAATATTAAATATTGTTGGAAGCTCACTGCTTTGACTTCTGTCTCTGCCCCCAGCACCAGTCCTATGACCATAATAACCTCACAGCATTTATTGAGATGTCATAATAACATCAGGAAAATTAGAATAATATCAACAGTTGTTGTAGAACCAAACTTGCTACAAGACATCCTGAAACAAAACCAAACAATATATTGCCTTTTTGGCTTTTCACTGTATCTATCGATCACTCGTAGCTAGGAACACTTCGCACCAGAGTAATACTATCTCTGTTCAGCAGGACATGACTTAAGTTATTCTCCTGTTTTAAAGTCACCCCCCTCTGCCTCATCCAATACTACACTCATATATTAATCAAACCCAAAGATACAGCTCTCTAGCTGCAGATTCCTCTGCTCAGAGAGCCACACGTGGATCCTGGTTCTGCACCTGCTGGCCCTGGCCACGGTGGGCATAGAGACCCCACTCTGAATACATGGTTTAACTTTTCTCAAACTCAGCCTCACACTTTTCACCCATCCCCTCCTTGTTTCACTGTTTACTTTCTTTTGACACATTCATCTTGACAGAATCACCCCTAACAGGAGGTAGGGCTCTGTAACATTGACCAGGAGATCAGCTCAAAATTTTAACACTCTGCTACCTTTTCTTATTTTAGGCCAATTCAGCATAAAACTTAAAACCCTTCCTGAAGCTTTTCTTCCACAAGATCGTGTCTTATGATTTTACAGGATTCTTATCAAATAACCAAATTTTACATTTATTTTTCATAGGTATTTCAAGAAAAATAAAAAATTCAAATAAAAATCTATATTCATTATATATATATGCTGTATTTATATACTATATTTATATTTATTACATTTATCACTATATTATGTTCATACAGTGTATTTATGTTCTCTCTATATATACACATATATATAAAATGATATATTCTTATTTTTAGCAATATAATAACATACATTCCCATGGTGGAAAAGACTACGATAAATAGAATTTTTTCCTTTTTACTCTATGGATTCCTGCATATTATTTTCATGTGGTGATTATTTTGTGTGCATGTGTTTAGTAGAAAACTCCAGGAGCAATTTTGTGCCCAGTTCCAAAACTAAAGATTTATACAAAAGGCTAGTCCTAAAAACAGAAGGAAGGAGAAAGTATTCACAGATAGGAGGAGAAAGGCAAAGTTCCGGATTCTTCGATGTTTGGAAAGCTCAATATTAAGAACCAAAGGAACAGCTATTATGTTACCATGTATCAGCATTATGTTAAATTACTCTAGAAACTTTTAACTTGAATTATTTATCTTAATCCTCACTATGCTAAGAGCTATTATCACTTCCAAATTAAGGAATGGAACTTCGAAGGCAGTAAATAATTGAGTTTTGCACCACTGGTTAAGAGTTAGTGTCATTATTCAAATCATGCTTCTAGGGCTCTAGGGAGCTTTTAAACACTAAGTAAAACTAACATATTTGGGGGCGCCTGGGTGGCTCCACATCCTGCTCTCTGCTCAGCAGGGAGTCTGCTTCCTCCTCTCTTTCTTCCTGCCTCTCTGCCTCTCTTGTGATCTCTGTCCAATAACAAATAAAATCTTTAAAAAAAAAAACTAACATATTTGACAAGTTGGCATGGAAAAAATACCAAACATCTGTATGCAGAAAATCCAGCTGTGAATCCCAGATTTTCCACAAAGACCCTGAGTGCTCATTAATTCCTAACCTCAGGTTTCCTGACTCATAAAGGAGCATAGTATGAAATCATGTACGAGTGTCTATTCCTGAAGGCAACTCTGGCTGCCTGAGCACACAGGCTATGAAGAGTCAGTGATTTAACACAATAAAAATGTATTTCTCTAACACCTAAAAAGGTGTCTTTGAATGGTAGGCACTGCCTCACAGTCACTCTACCCCATGGCTCCATCATCTTCAATACATGACTCACAAGAGAACCCTGCATTTTTGCCTCCACTCCAGATAGACTAAAAACTGTTCAGAATAATAGTAATTTCTATTTCTGACAAATTTCCCAAAGGCACCACCTAGATTTGCTAAAAATTACGTAAAAATTTTAACATTCCTCAGAAAAAGAGAATTATTTACAATGTTTTAAACCAAAGATGCACAAGGTGCTCTATTTTTAATCCACGTTCTTGTGTATATATCTATGGTGAGACACAGGTATAAAAACATCCCACACGATTCTCCCCACCAATTAACAGGAATTATGAAACTGCGGCACGATCCCATTTGTTAGCATTTTTATAGTTCTTTCAGACACCATGCATTTCTTTCAGGATTTACTTTGCTATACCAAATTAGATGCCAAATTAATTTTCTAAAGAGTTAAGTCTGAATTATTCCTCAATTAACTTGTCAAATTACTGAAATCTGAATTATGCCATCAAAGAACACTATTCAAGTGAACAACCATCTTTCTGAAGCATTAGCTGTCTGTTCTTTCTAGCATGACAAATAGAGCTACTGGGGCATCCAACTTTTGGCTATTAACTTATAGTCTAATCAACAGGGAAATCTAGAATTCTGTCCATTATGACAAAGAGCCTGTTGGAATGCACGTTTCAGAAATAACAACACTGTGCAAGGATGTAGTGATTTGGTTAAACTTCCCAAGTTCTTTGTAACGATGTGATCCACACCTCCAGGTATAGTAATATTACCTCTACCCTTCTAGGAAAATTGATTTTTATTTCTATTGTTGAATTTGCTAATTTGCCTCTTCCTTTCTTAGGAACTTTGCACTGGCTGGAAAAATTTACCTGAATCTTCTGCATTCTTTTATTCTTTAGGCCCTAGGTCTTTTTCTTTTTATGTAATAACTTTATTTTAGAGAAGTTTCAAATTTGTTAAAAAAAAATGAAAACTGCACACATAGTACAGAATGTACCAAATTGTCATACAATTTTAATCAAAAGTATGCAGCCTCTTCAGACCAGCTTCAATTTGTCCATGATACAATTAACCATGTTATTAGTCTCCCATGTAAGGGGAGTATTAGCTCAACTGAGCCAAATATGAACCTGCATCATATAAACATTCATGACTACTGACTAGATTTGGGGAAAACATGCAAAAGGAGAATACTGAACCAGCACAAGTTGGTCTTATTAAATCCTTTTGTAGAAGGCCCATAGTAACTTCTTAGCTTTTAAAGACTTTTCAAATTTATAAGGTAGTTTGGAGATAATCTCAATGAAACATTTACATAAATCAATATATAAAGAGCAATTCTGAGTTATAAAGTATAAATAATTAAGGTTTTTGAATCTCACAGTTGTATTACACCCGACATAACAATTTAAAATAGAAGAACTGAAAATATCTCATCATATGAGGAATTTTACTTTGAACATATGAATGAAAAATTATAATTTTGGTTAGCAATTCTTTAATATTAAGCCAAAAGCACCAGACAAAAGGACCAGGCTCTGCAATGCCAAGACTACAATATTAAACCACTTTATACATTTCTATGTGTTTTTTTGATACACAATCAAACATCATTGTCAAGAACTGAGAAAGAAAAAGATTTGAAAATATGATTGTATGTTCAGCGTGGTCAGGGAGAAATTATACAGTATTGTAATTCATAATATCCGGCTGTCAGTTTTCGTATTAGCTGATTACAGGGCTTGGACATTAACTTGAATCTCTGATTCCATTTGTCAAATGCAGATTAAAGTGTCCATCTGTACCACATGGGTAGTAGGAAAATAAACTGAGAAAACAGATATGCATACGTTTTGCAAATGTCAGAACACTATACAGTAGTAAGCAGTAAACGCAGTGAGCCTGCCTGGTCTGGCCCCACATACCCTCACAGAAAAATTCTAAATCCCTCTATGAATATCTGCTGTACTTTTCTGCATTTAGAAAAATCTTTAAATACAGCTCTTAACTCACCTCTCAAGTCCAAGGGTTAAATTCCACAGTTGCCTATAACCTGGCTCTTGGGAGTGATGACTCTCCAGAGGCACTGACATTTGAGGGTTTTAGGAGAGTTGCTGGTTAAAGATAAAGGACCTTGACGGGAAACAGAGGGAAAGTCTCCTAAGGTGCAAGACAGAGATCAGAGAAAAAAGAGCTAGGTACGGAGGGGCAGCTGGAGGACAAGGTTGGGAAGGGTTCATTAAGAAAAGAGTCTAGTTTGCTCACTGCTCATCAGCTTTGGGCAAAGCATCTTTTACTAAAAGAATTTTTAATTCAGGGTTTCAATCAGAGACCTCTCATACCAATGAAAACTGTTGCCCAACTGGTCCTGAGAAATCTTATTCCTTTATTTTTTACAGGTACTCATCTGGTGAGCAAATCTATTCAAGTTTCACATTCCCCAGAGTAGCCACTGAAGGCCTCAATCATCCTTCGTGAAGTTATGCCATTTAGAAAGATAAGTGCTAGAGTTAGCATTCTATGTATAAGAAACAGAAGTTTTTCCTAGACGAGGGCAGGATTTATACTCAGAAGACCCCAAGAGCACTGATAGCCATAGAAAGGAATACAACGCTTATCCCCCCTGTGTCCTGGGTCCCCAGTTTTATGGATGGCCACCTCTGAACATGGAATGGACACACTCCATTTTGCCTAGCAGGCAAAAAACCAGAAAGAACCCTCTCCGGGTCAATGCCAAGATCTCAAGACAAAAGCTGAAGAAGGGAGAAGAACACTATCTGGTTTTGTTTTGTTTTTTTTTTTTTAATTTATTTATTTGACAGACAGAGATTACAAGTAGGCAGAGAGGCAGAGAGAGAGAGAGGAGGAAGCAGGCTCCCTGCTGAGCAGAGAGCCCGATGCGGGGCTTGATCCCAGGACCCTGGGATCATGACCTGAGCCGAAGGTAGAGGCTTTAACCCACTGAGCCACCCAGGTGCCCCACTATCTGGTTTTATTGATGACTCAGCAGTTTGTTCAAATGGACCAGGTTCACGGAGAACAGCAAACTTACCAGTCTGTGAGGCTAGCCTCTGCCCACGATCTCCCACACTTACACTGTTAAACAACACAATACAAAACCAACACAAAACAGAGCAAAAGGGACAAAAAGAAATGCTTGATTCCAACAAAAATGCCAAAGGAGAATCAATCACAAAACCAGATGCCAAACTACAAATTGAGAGCAGTTGTTTGATAAAGGAACTGATGACAAAGAAAGAGCAGCTCAGAGCCACTGCTGACTTACCATGTTGGAGTCACCTCAATAAGCCACTAGCCGCAGGGTGCCAGGGATCTCCGTGGCTCCCATGCCTGGCAGGACGCTGGGCTCCAAAACAGAGCAGTCAGGAACCTCCAGAAAACTGTGAAAATTAACAAATTTGCATCACCAAGTCAGTGAGTGACTTACTCAAGACTTTGTCCATACACATAAGAGATTCCATGCAGCCCTCTGGGGGACTAGAAGTGGACCTCCAGTCTCAGTAATTCAATAAACTAGGCTATACTGAAAATCTCTCCTCCAAAATTCATAGGAATGTAGGTGCTGAATGAAAAGTAACAGTGGTTTTTACTTATTTTTAAAATTTTTACTTATTTTTAAAAGTTACAACTTTGTGTACCAGAATGAGAGTATAACGAGACTTAGAGCAATCAGTATGGGAGCTGATATTCCTGCAGCCCTGAAGGAGTTCTGGATTCAGCTGCAGTCAGGGGGTTAGATTTTAATACCTGTCTCCCTAAGGAGTGAGACACCAGGCCTCACTCAGACCCACAGAACACTGGGAGTTAGAGCTTAAGCCCTGTGGAAAAAAATCAAGGCCACTTGAAGGGATACAATTCTAATTAAAGAGAGAAAAAGCAAATAACTTGATACACAGACCCAGAAAATATACAATACATTTAATGTTTGTCTTGGACTTCAGTAGGGAAAAAACAAAACAAAACAAAACAAAAATATCTTATGGAAAATTGAAACCATTCTTCACAGAGTTTGGAGTCCAAATACCTCATTTATTATAAAGAAAAAAGAAGTCAAAAACTATTTTAAAAACTTTTCCCAAACAAGCAATGCCCTATGACAAAATCAAATTCAAAACTGATCTGGAGTGACAGTTCAAAAACAGAACCCAAAAGGATTTTATGAAAAAATAAAAATCAATGTGTCCTTAAAAATGACTTCACAGAGTAAAATCTGCAGCACAGACGGAAACAACATGTCATAAGTAAGAATCGTTAAGACTCTACAATTTCAGGAATTAGAATACTCAAAAAAAAAAAAAAAAGACCACAAGGTAACAGAACAATCCGCATCAGCCTATTAAACAAGTATGTGTGAAATTATCACTGTATACATTTTAAAAGTATAGAAGTCGCAAGGACAAAGGAGAAAGGAGACATTGAGAAAAAATTACAAACAGATTCTTTCAAAGAACTAACTAGAACATGCAGAAGTGGAAGGTGAAGATTTTGAAATCCAAAACGCATTGTAAGCAACCACACCTGATGACAAAAATGAACAAGCCCAGTGATATCCATACTGTAAAAGACTGAGTTGAACAGCACAGGAATTAGTAAATTGAAGATTTTAATAACAACAAAAATCATTAAATGACCAAAGCAAGAAGTAAAAATTTTATCCAGGATCCTATTTTTGTACAACACTGGTAATTAAACAAAACAACAATAAATAAAACCTTGTGTGAGTGTGTGTGTGTGTGTGTGTGAATGGAAAAAGTATTGGATAATAAACTTTAAATTGTTAACTGAGGGAAGAGGGGCTATATGTCAAAAATAGATACAAAATAATTGAGATGAAAAGTAAATGTTATTTTAAAAGAGATACATATAAAAAGATGATGGCCCATGTTTTTAATGGAAGTCACCTCAGAGTGGTTTCAAATGATGTGTAACATTGTATAGAAGGTTAAAGGGTTTTATACTGAGCATGGACCCTCTTACAGTTATGTAATTTAAAAGGGTTATTTGATTACGAAAAAAAAACACAACTTATTTCCCTTCATTATCATTCCATCCCTTGCCATTTACCAAACCCTTAAATCTTTAACAACTGAGGTGGGGAAAGCTGTGTTTGTGCATGGGAGGGCTTCTATGTAGCAGAAAGCTGAGAGTTTTCACTCTGGTGTCTCTGTGCCTTTCCACATGTTCATCTGTGACAAGCTGGCTCCAACTCTGCTCATCACCTGACAGCAGGCACTGGATTGAAAACCTTCAGCCTGAACCACTCCAATCATTATTTCCAGAGATATTTGTGGGAAGAGTTTCCCTGAAAACATGTTTTCTTTAGTTTTCACAATATTTTCAGGTAAAGAGGACCAGAAAAAATCTTCCCACAGACAATTGATAGTTGTTATCAAGTAAATGAGGTTCTTGTTCATCACCCTTTACAGAGCTAAAATTTATTCTGAGCATTCTCATTCAATATAAATTGCACATATGAATTTCTGATAATTTAAGCCACACACAAATACCTGAGTAAGAGGCACACATTTTAGGTTCCTCCATACAACTCCCATTAAAAAAATGCACCTGTACACACACACCTTCCCCCAACACACCCCCCTCATTAGTTCCAGGATTAACTGCATCTGACAGATACAAAAAGCACTGATTTTTAAAAAAAAGATTGTGTAGTTCAAGTGGGTGTTGTATTTTGTTGTTTGTTTTTAATTATCCCTTTTAGCCCAAATTTCTTTCTTAATGTCTAAAACTGAGGATAAGCCAGGGACATATGACGCATTTTTTTACAGGTGCTGACTACCTTTTTTTTTTTTTTTTTTTTTAACAAAGGCTGACTACTTTGACTTTGAGGCAGTTGGGGATTTCCTTATTTGGATTTCAATGTCACCATTATATACCTTTAATGTCCCTGTTAATGAATCTGCATTCAATTTTTTCTCCAAATGGAAGATGACATTCTGCCACTGACACCTGTTGCATCCACCTTTCTATAACAGGATGCCAAGAAAAACTGAAATTCTGTGGAATCACATCTGTTCACTACTAATATTAGCATCTATTTATTCAATCATTTTACATCAAGGCATGAGTTTGAGCCGACCCTCGAAAGCTTTTGCAGAATGAAGAGCTGGTTTGATCAAATGCTCATTTGTTGTAATGGCAGATTCTACAAACTTATTTTTACCAAGCAACACCAGATTTCATGAGTAAGTTGGCTGAAATGCAGTGGTAGAAATTACAGACTTTAAGGACAGCAAAAGTACAATAGGTGCTTTTCCTAGAAATGCAGATGCTTTGCAGCTTTGAAGTATTATCTCCAGATCTGAGTGATTTCAGTGGTATTATATTTAAACAGATGGCGAATTGAGTTTTCTTCCCATGTTTCAAATCTTTCAGGTAATACCTAGTCTCAAGAGTAGCACCGATCACCACCTCCATTCTCAATTTATGCCCCTTCCCCAAAATACAAGACACTATGAGACACAGCAAAACAGAGGTTGCCATAAAACCTGGCAAAAGTATCAACAGGGACTTCCATTGAGGGCCAAAGAAAATAAGGTTACTTGGGTAACTTCATTCTACTAAATGAGGACACAAGACAGAAAGTACAGGCAACAATGTTTCAAAAACCATAGATTTGACTTGAAAGATATTTCAAGAGATACTGAAAGATATTTCAAGAATCTGAAAGATTCTTCAAGAGAAGATACCACTTAGAAGTGAAAAGTTGTTGATTATAAACACTTTGCTGAAATTTTTATTTCTAGAATTTCTGTTTCAGTCTTTTGTATAATTTCTCCATCTTGTCTTTTCAATCTTGAGCCCCTCAGTCCTACAACAAGGAACTGGATTCAGCGCACAACCCTGGAAGCTTAGAGAGGATCCTGGCCCTCAGGGGAGATGGCTGTTACCTGGATTCCGCATATGAGACCCTGAGTAGAGGACCCATCCGAATGGTACCCAGACTTGTAATCTTTGGAAACTTCAGGATAATCTATGCATGTTTGTTGAAGTGACTACATAACATTAGACTCATAGCATAGCAATTTGACTCACCAAGGCAAAATTAAATAAAACTAGGAGGTGTTGAAATTGCTTAACTCTCACCAAACCAGCCTTTGATAAGGATAACTTGAGTTAGATTTGGGAGCATATTCAGTTTTTCCCTTCTAAGAGCCAGGTTAATCAGTCTCAGCTTTCCTTCATTTCCTTTTCCCTCCTGCTAGTAAGAAATTAGGAATTTGCAACAGCTCTGAAATCTTGAATTTCTTTATCTAGAAGATCCAATAACCCTCCCTTAGAATATTTAGCCCTGGTCCTCTCCACTGATAGGTGATGCTATGGGATGTGTGTGAGGTGGAAAAAGCTCTCCTTTTGGATGGATGGTGATGAAATGGTCTCCCACAAGCTCCCACAGCCACCAAGGAAAGAACACAGATTTGCAAGCAGTGACCCTCGCAAGATGCAAATACTCCTTCATGGTACCAGGCTGGTTTGGTGAGAGTTAAGCAATTTCAACACCTCCTAATTTTATTTAATTTTGCCTTGGTGAGTCAAATTGCTATGCTATTAGTCTAATGTTATGTAGTCACTTCAACAAACATGCATAGATTATCCTGAAGTTTCCAAAGATTACAAGTCTGGGTACCATTCGGATGGGTCCTCTACTCAGGGTCCCATATGCGGAATCCAGGTAACAGCCATCTCCCCTGAGGGCCAGGATCCTCTCTAAGCTTCCAGGGTTGTGCGCTGAATCCAGTTCCTTGAGGTTGTAGGACTGAGGGGCTCAAGATTGAAAAGACAAGATGGAGAAATTATACAAAAGACTGAAACAGAAATTCTAGAAATAAAAAATAAAATAACCAACAGAATACTAAAAGGATGAGATTATCAGAAAATTATACACAACTAAAAAGAGGCTTTTTAAACTGGAAGGTAAACCAAGATAAAATATACCAAAGATAAGATCAAAGATAAAGATTTATTTAAATAAAGACATTTGAAAAAAAATGAAATAAAATCAAAAGCAACAGAGACTTAGTGACATGGGAAGAATGGTCTATCATATTGTAAGGAGAAAAGAGAAAGGAATAGGACAAATTTCTGACAATTTTAAAAAATAACTGAAATATACTAACTATGAAGTAAAAAATTTAAGAGATATTAACTACTTCATTTTAAAGATGCTAGCTTACAGATTGAAGAAGTATTATTAGGGGTGCCTGAGTGGCTCAGTGGGTTAAAACCTCTGCCTTCGGCTCAGGTCATGATCCCAGGGTCCTGGGATGAAGTCCCACATCAGGCTCTCTGCTCAGCAGGGAGGTTGCTTCCCCACCTCTCTGCCTGCCTCTCTACCCACTTGTGATCTCTGTCAAATAAATAAATAAAATCTTTTTTAAAATAGCAGTATTATATAACACAAACAAGATGAATATAAAGATCACACGTACCATACTAAATTGCTGAATAGTAAAGACGGGAAAAAAAATTAAATGCAACCAAAACAATACATATCTTACTTTCCAAAGAACTCTAAATGGACTGATGGCTGGTTTCTCCATGGAAATATTTAGGGCTAGAAGACTATGGGATGCTATCTTGAAACCACAGAGCTGGTATCTCTATATCCATGTCATGAGAAATGCTAAATAGTCTTCTTCAAGGAAATGTGGAAGAATGAAGAATAACAACACAGGTATGTTGATTTATCTAAACTAATCACAATAAACATTGTCTGTATAACACAGCAATGACAACATTCTTGGAACTTTAAGTATACAGTAAATTTTTTAATGGCTTATAAGGAGAAATGGGTTTAAAAGTATTAGAATGTTCCAAAGCCCTGGAATTTAGAAAAAAAAAAAAAATGCCATCAATGCAGCCATACGCATTGACCAGCTAAAACCCAAGGATTCTGGTCACCTTTTTTTTTTTCTTCCCTATTCCGTCTCAAAATCTTTCCTCTATTGTTAATCCTCTAGATGCCAAGCTCTGGCTTTGACCTTTAGGAAGAATTTCCCAGCTGTTCACCTAGCTTTCTAATTATAGCTTTCTGCCAAATTTAAACTACAGTTTAGATTTCAGGTACACTTTTTAGATTAACAGTTAATAAATAGTAGACATCTTTTTTTAAAAATATTTTATTTATTTATTTGAGAGAGCAAGATAGAGAGAACAACCTGGGGGAGAAGCAGACTCCCTGCTGAGCAGGGAGCCTGATGCGAGGCCCTGACCCCAGAATGCTGGGATCATGACACTTAACCGACTGAGCCACCCAAGCACCCCAACATTACACATTTTTAAAGAATATTGCCACCACCTTCAGGTAACTACAGAAAAAATATTTCTACTTGGATTTTTTCTATCCTTCATATATTCACTTACAACCTGGCCTAGAACATCACTGAAAATGAACAAATGAATGATGAATAAATCAGAACTGATGTCAATCCACTAGCAACTGAACATTGAGAAACAAATTCTCCCCTTTGAGGAATTAAAAATGTTTGTTGATACCGCAACTTAAATTGGGGAGTAATTTTTTAAAATTTCATTAGAATATTCATGTTTGGAAGATTAAAAGGGAGAACTGAATTGTGCTTTTTTTAAGAGAAACTATATAATACAGACAGATACAGAGAATTTGCTGGTGGTTACTGAAGATTAGCCAGTTTATGACCATTAGCTGCCTTGGGTATATTTAATTTAGAAAGAAATATAAATGTGCTGGTCATAATCTAACCCATTATAGGGTCTGGAATTTCAATTTGAAATGTGAGGCTTTGCAATGTGGAATTTTGGCTCTCATGGAACACAACTTTTAAAAGTTACTCTTTAAGAACGATCAGATTTACACTGTGAAGGTCTATACGCTTGACAGTGAGTCATCGCTGTTAGCAAAAATTTCGAAGTGAACATACCTAATGTCCCCCATTCCTACTAGAACAGTTCTTTAAAAATGACAATTCTATGCATTTAACTTTTGGTAAAGCCCAAGTACTAGATTCAATTTTATAGTAAAAATCTAAGTCACTGGTTTTAAACTTACATCTTAACAGCACCAGTTACAGAAGTCTTACAATATATCTGTGCTTCTGTTTCTTCTTACCTGTGATTATCAGTAGGATAATGACTAATACAGGATGGAGAGAGGTTTCACTTGTGTAAACAACACCCGAACCATACATTATCCATGATAGCACGTTATAGATGCAATTCTAAGCATGTAATTTCATGTAACCAAGCATTAAATGTAAAGTGTCTACAAAGACCAACTCTCTCATCTCTAGCTCTGTGAATTATGGTTTTATGTCAGAGCCCAGAAAAATGTACTTACTCTTTCTGATATTCTAGGGAAATGATCTACCCTGTGGCAAGGACCAAGTTTTTAAATTTCATGAGCTGTATAAAAGGCAAAGCTTAAAAAATATTCATACCATATATCAATTTCCATACATCACAAAGCCAGTGAGTAGCTGCCACATGATTTACATCTAGAAAACATGCACAGTGGTATATTATATAAGATACTGGTTCTCAAATCTTGTACATAGAATATATTCATTCTGTCTGGATCTATTTCTTTGCAACGGTACCAATTTTAGTCAGAAAAGTGAAATATGCTCTTGCACTGGCTACAGAGGACACCATCTCTTCTATGAGAGATGAGCAGGACCTACAGCCTTTCCCGCAAAAGCACTGCTTTTACCGCATTTGCATATCCCCTCAGACCATGCACTGACAAATCTCAAATCTGATTGGACAGAGCAGGGGTCTACTGGGAGCACTAGTAAGCTCTAAGGTTCTACTATTTTTTTTTTTTCTTTTTTTGTAGGTGACCCTCCTGAGCGACCCGTTCACGGGGGGAAAACCGGGTACTTGCGGGAAGGGAGACCCGGAGGCGACGGAAAGTGGCCCTGAAACCGCTCTCTCCTCTCGCGCATGCGGCGAGCGCCCCACGGGGCTCGTGGTGGTGCGCCTTCGCGGGGAGCCGGGCTCCGACGCAAAAATATGGAACGCTTCACGAATTTGCGTGTCATCCTTGCGCAGGGGCCATGCTAATCTTCTCTGTATCGTTCCAATTTTAGTATATGTGCTGCCGAAGCGAGCACGGTTCTACTATTTTAAAACAAAGTAATGGACACTGTAACAAGCAGACATTGCTGAAGTATCTGCAGAATCTGAAATTACCATTAAAATAATGTAGTTAAGATTTTTTTTAAGTTGCAAATTACAGGCATCCATCTTGAACCAGCTTATGTCATTAATTTAAGGATGCTAAGGGATCTTAGAAAACTCAGGAAGACAAACGGACCTGGCCTTAGCAACAAACTAGAAAACAGAGCTCAAACTCCACCAGGAGGATTTTGCTATCCTCTGTGTACACCTAAGTCCAAACCTGCTTAGCTGCCCATCCACCCAGTCCTGTCCTGCACACACAGACTCAGGGCAGCTGCTGTGCAAAACGATGCAACTCCTTGTACAGGAAACTGACTGGGAAGCCCAAAATGGGCACCTGACCTAAACTGGGTCATTCAACTCCCTGACTCCAATATCTGAAAGTCAGGACCTAGAAAGAGAAGTCTATATATTGTAGGGCTGCCAAATACAACAAATAAAAATGCAGGGTTCCCAGTCACATTTGAATTATTATTATATTAATATAAACAACAAATAATTGCCAACACATATTTATACCAAACAGTATGCATAATTCATCTGAAATCCAAATGTCATTGAGTGTCCTGTATTTTACTCCACAACCCTGGTAACCTCTGGATGATGCTGGAACATGTAAGTAAGAGTCAGCAGCAAATGGTCATTCTGTACAAAAAACGCTGGTCTTCAACCTTTATTAACTCTTTGCAGAATGTAAGGTGGTAACTAAGATCTCCCTCTTGAAACACTTTATCTCTTCAAAAGTTGGTGTAATTTTAAAATGTGCTCACAACACTGACAAGCTGTTTTAAACTTTGGTGACCTACACAATCTGATTTTTAAAGAGCAGGAAGTGTTGGGACTATTTCCACATCCCCTCACTTCTATGGCTTTTTCTTCTTTCCTACTATATAGAAAAGTGTAACACCACAGAAATCACTTAAAAATTTTTTTTAGATTTTATTTATTTAATTTTTTTATTTTTTAGATTTTATTTATTTGACAGACAGAGAGCACAAGTAGGCAGAGAGGTAGGCAGAGAAGGGGGGAAGCACGCTCCCTGCCAGAGCAGAGATCCCGATACGGAACTCGATCCCAGGATCCTGGGATCACAACCTGAGCTGAAGGCAGTGGCTTAACCCACTGAGCCACCCAGGTGCCCCACTTAAAAAATTCTTAAAGAAACTTTAATCACTTTTTTTCTGGAGCTCATTCCCCAACTATAGTCAGAGAATCAGGATGATGACACTCCCCAAGGCACTGCCAGCTTGGGCTGCAAGGACACATGCGAAAAGAGCTGAGAACACACTGGACATTTATTTTAAGATTTCAGTATGAAAGTTTAATTGGCTTTGGAAATAGATGTTAATTCTAATATGGGATTCATCTCAGTACTGGTTTGAGTTATTGGTGATTTCCTAGGAGCCTTTAATTAAAATCCAATAAATGTACATTAGCTAAAAGCAAATTTCCTAGGATTATCCAATGTGAACAAGACTAAAATAACTTTTACAGGGTTTTACTCAGCGATTTCCATGTTTATTAATTAAAAGCATCACTGAGATGGGGGACCTGGATGGCTCAGTCAGTTAAGCGTCCAACTGTTGGTTTTGGGTCAGGTCATGATCTCAGGATTATGAGATCAAGCCCTGCATCAGGCTCTGTGCTCAGTGTGGAGTCCACTTGAGATTCTCCCTCTTCTTCTGCCCTTCCTGCTGCTCATGCTCTCTAAAATAAATATTTTTTAAAAAAATAAATAAAAGTATCACTGAGATAATTCATATAAAAGTATCCAGCTGCCATTTAAAAAAAAATCATTGCTTGTACATATCAAATATGAACATTATTTATAATCTAATTTTTACTTAGCTAATAACTTTGAAAATTTTTTAAATATACAAAATATTTACCTAAAACTCATTAATGGTCAGGGCATGGTGTTCCTGCTGTAAGAAGACTCCTTAAGAAAGATACCATTTACATAAGCTCCAAGTTTAAAAGACATTCTGAACATTTACAGAATGAATGAGGTTTAGAAAAATGCAATGCTTTGCTAAACAAACTAAAATTTTATTCAGAAACCAGAAGAATTATTAATCTGTAAAAAACAGTGAAGTATATAATCTGCAAAATACTTGATTGGGGAAATGTTCCCTCCAAAAATAATGATGTAGAATAAAAGTTTAAATTTGAAAATATTAAAAACAAAAGAATTAACTGGTGAGTTAGTTAACCTCAGTGATTTAAACACTTTTCAATAGAACAGTAATGAAAGAGTAATCAGTGATTCTAGCCAAAGTTCCTATGTGGACATAAAATTAAGAACCAGGTTGATAGCACCTGGAAAAAAAA